>SNQJ01S0018091.1:77124-88116 GCA_010110895.2 Picea sitchensis | reverse complement strand
ATAAGGGTCGAGGGTATGAAAACCCTAGCTTGGAGATTATTGTAACAGAGCATTGCTCGACTGGAGGTTGCCCCCTCGAAGAGGCCTGTGAACATTTCTTTCTGAATCAAAGTGTTATTTCAGTTGTTGTTCTCATATTATTTCTGTGTCATTGTGGAGATTATGTTGGTTATATTACTGTTATTCTGCCATTTATAGCATTTTATTTATGTTCTACATATTTATTATATCTGGTATCTTGCATTATTGATGTACATGATTGGTTGATGAGATTATTGTGATAGGTTATTGGCACATGTTGTTTCTACAGGTTGTTGTTATATGTTGTTGGTACAGGTTTTTTGGTACATGTTGTTACAGGTTGTTGATATAGGTTGACAGTAACAATGGTTGATTCAGTGATAGTGACAGGTTATGCATATTTGACATTTATATTTCAGGGTGATAGAACAAGGTAATGATAGGTGGTTGGAGCCACCTTCCAGTTGGAGCCAAAGAACCGGGGAGTTGGAGCTTCCTTCAGGTTGGAGCGTAAGAATTAGGGGGTTGGAGCCAAAGAATTGGGTGGTTGTAGCCACCTTCCGGTTGGAGTAAGAGAACATAGGGGTTTGGACCCTCCTGTTGGTTAGAGCCAAAGAATTGGAAGTTTGTGCTTCCTTGAATTTAATTCTTAAATACATATAAGAAAAAAATTATGTGGTTTTATCATGCATTGGGTTTCCACGTAAAATACTGGTGTATTGTGCATTGTGTGGATGTGTCTATTACCGTTTATTATGCACTGATGGATGTTAATGTTATATGATGCAATAACATATTAATGATGAAATGATGAACATTGTTGAATAAGTTAAAGGAATATAAGTTGTGGTTAAAAGTGTATAAATTGCTTATTAATGATTCACCCCCTCTTAGTAATCCAACAATTGGTATCAAAGCCATATCCTTTAGGAAACAATTTAACCACTAGTAGGAGATCATGGAATATACTGAGAATGGAGTACCAATGTTTGGTGGTAAGAGTGGCCTAGAGTACGTGATATTGTAAATATCCCTCTATTAAGACATAAATGTAAGTGAGTACAATAGTGGTAATTTTTTTTTGAAACAACAGTTATGACAAGTGTTATGCAAAAATAACATCCATCAATATTTACACATTCTATTCTCATTTATATCACTACACAAAAATATTTAGATACAACATCATTGTTATTCAAGATCAACCATATCACATAAAGATAACAAAATATGTCTACTCGCCAACCTACCCTGTAAGGTTAGGAACTTCAAGACATATAATCAATGCTCAAGTCCAGGATTCATCTGATTGATTTTGACCATCTAAGGTCTCATGACTGGCAACTTTTCTGAGCAACATGAAGGTATCTACTCCCATAACCAATTCTAACATAGACTCAGGATGAAATTCGAAGGTAAGGTACTTAATCATAATGTAATTAAATTCATTCAATAGCTCATTATACTAGTACATAATTCGTCAATTCATCATTCAAATTTCACATCATAAGAAACTACTCAATTGTCTAGTTTCATTCCATTACAAATCATCGCTATTAAAATATACATGTTAGTGTTATAATCCACTTTGTAAGGTCAACAATTAACAATCCATTGTGGATAACGATATCATTTAATTTAGTATTGAATTTAACATAACAATATACACAATAACCTCATCGGAAATAATCAATTTATCTTCAGTTTAGACTTACAATTCATATTAAATTCATACCTATTACCATAATTGTCAATAACATTTATATAGTTTTTAATAGGTGAGTCATTCCGAAGTATATAATAATCACACCAATTTCATACCGAACATTATCACAGAAATCTCGATCATGTATTGCACAATTAAACTTTTATATTATACCCAAGGCATAGTTATATTACATCGATTGCATAGTTGTTGTAACACAATTATTAAGGTAGACAAAATTTATTGTTAAAGAAACAACTTAATTCTAATGTTTCAAGACATTTCACAACCCATTTACTTACTAACTTTTAATCCCCACTTTATGTTGTATCCTTAAAGTTATAATTCAAATTCAAAATATATAATATTATCTTTATTACTATAATAGTATGGTATTTATGGTATTTCTAAGTTAAATGTGTTGCTTAACTCTTCGACCATTCTTCCTAAATGAACATTTTTCTTTATCATTTAATAATTTTTACCATATTCTTATTAACCCAAATGATTATACTTTAACACTCTTAATATAAAATATCTTATTATAATAATTATATATTTGATCACTAAATAGTTCAATAACCAATAATTCATAAACATTCCAAAGACATTACATAAATCAAATGAATTTTTGATCATATTATTAATTGAAATCAATCCAATGAAAGTAAGGAAAGTAGAATTGTGCAATTGCAAACCGACTCTAACTTGCCAAATTGATCCAAACACCAAACAAAGGTAGAGAAGGATTGAAAGTAGAATTGCTCTCATGCAACTGATTATTGAATAACCCAAGTGAGAAATCCAAAACTCTATTTTTCCTTTGTCACCCTATGTGACAACATGCATGCTCTAAAGATTTTTCGTAAAGGTTTCACAACTCATCAAAATTATTTCTTAATTGCCATCATTTCAAAAGTTAAACACCTCTTGAACATTTTAGAATCACAACAAACTACTCAAGAGAAGCATTATGCAACTGCTATAATTTAGCTTCAAATATAATGCAATTTGAAAACTGTGCATCGGGAAGCAAGTGAGGTGCATAAGAAAACCTTGTAGAATCAAATGACAGCCACATAAAGAAACTTGAAAATAGAGATACAAAAACCGGAGGGGTATCAAAGAATGTACATCCATGCTCCATATATTTAAAAATAATGGGTGGGGGAGTATGATGTAATGGTATAAATTATATCAGTAGAGCATGTACAATATTAAGAAAAAATGAGCAACGCTGAGACATAAACCGAAACATTCTATTATCACATCTATTATACCTAGTTTCGTTGGAGGTATCATTATACTCAATAAAGAATGGAACAAAATTATATACTAGGTTTAATGGTTCTTTACGGGTTGGTCACAATTTATCACATCAATCTATAGAATAAAATCGATAAATAATTGAACTGGAAGGGATATCTTGGCAATGATCCATCCACATACATTACAGGTATATAGGATAATAATATTTTTAATCATTCGATCCATACTCAAGGATATTTTAAATTAAAATTCAACAATTTACATTCTAACTTATATCAAATCTATCATTAAATTTTTAATAACAACAACAATTCATAAATCCTAAGTTAAATTTCTATCTTTCATACCAATTCTGCAACGACCATACAAAATTCTAGTTTCCGGAATTGCAAATAAATTTTACAGCGACCATACAAAATTCTAAATTCCAGGTTTGTAAATTAATTTGGCAGCGACCATTCGAAATTTATAATTTCGGGTTTATAAATTAATTTTTCAGTGACCATACAAAATTATAAATTTCATATTTGTAAATTAATTTGGCAACGACCAATCGAAATTCTAAATTCCAGGTTTGTAAATTAATTTTTCAACGACCATACAAAATTCTAAATTTTGGATTTGTAAATTAATTTGGCAGCGACCATTCAAAATTTTAAATTCTGGGTTTGTAAATTAGTTTTGCACCGATCATTCAAATTTATAAATCCCAAGTTTGTAAATTAATTTTGCAGCAACCCTACATAATTCTAGTTTCCAAAGTTACAAAATGGTTCTGCAACGATTAAATTTTTTTCTAATATACAAAAGTTACTCTTATCACAATTTAAAATTTCAAAAAATAAAATACCAAAACAGATGAAGATGGAGAATTGAGGATGTTCTTCAACATGAGATTTCATTCCTTCTTTACTCCCACTTGTTAATATCAGAATGTCACTGGTACCTCCCAACCAATTCTAAGGGTACTCTTCTTCCCCCTTAGCCCCCCGAGCCGCAAAGGGGACACACTCAAGAAACTAGAAAAATAATAGCTCCAAGTTTGCCTCGCAAGG
The DNA here is from genome assembly GCA_010110895.2 of Picea sitchensis. Taxonomy (NCBI): domain Eukaryota; kingdom Viridiplantae; phylum Streptophyta; class Pinopsida; order Pinales; family Pinaceae; genus Picea; species Picea sitchensis. The sequence goes on along the minus strand of SNQJ01S0018091.1, from coordinate 84,066 downwards.
AAGAACTTCCACTCTTTCTCAAGCTTGAACTCCCAACTCTCACAAGTAAAACACAGTCAAACTAAATTTTGGCAGCATAACAATACTATCAAAAGTGATATCCATTTCCCTTGTACACTATTTATTTTATAGAATAATTCTCAATGACACTTTTCCTCATGCACAACTAATTCATTTTTAATAATTAAATTAAATTATTATTCACCCAACACATGTGTTACACTCTCCCAAAGTTGCACATGTATTTACCCTTTTTATTTTATTTAAAAAGTTATTTTCCCTCACATTCCCCAATGTGTTCCTATTTTCTCTCTTAGTTGTCCCTTTGTCCCCAAATTCTCATTTAATGAGTGCCCCCTAACTAGATCTTAGTTATAGTTGGATTAGGAGTCTTCTTTTAGTTAGAATTAGTGGTAGTTTGAATCAAGATGATATTCTATGTATACACCTATTCTCAGATTTTTATTTCTTTATATTTTAAAAATCCCTTTTATTATTTCCATGCTCACATGTGCAATTTTCCCAACCTTTAATCTTTTATTCCCTCTTTTCCTAGATTTTGATTTTATCTCAAATATTTTAACTTATTTCATATTTTGTTTAATCCTTTATTTAAATTTAGACTTAGACTTAGTCTAGATTTTAGGCTTAAACCCTAGTTAGGATTCTAAGTTTATAATTCACCGATTAATTAATACTCTGTCCTATCAAGGTCTAAGAATTTTATTAATTTTATAGGCCATCTAGATTTATTGACTCACATTTTAATTACACGACGTGCCCTTCAAGACACACTTCCATGCTCCAAGGGTGCCACTAGCCTTTGACTGGTTTTGGAAGTTGTATGAACCTTGGAGTCAACACTCCATTCGATTGACCTTATGAGATACTAAGGGATTCTAAGGAATAATGTTTCTGCCTTATTTCACGCCCCTTATATTTCCTTGTGAGCGATTGTCTCAATCTTCCCTTACAATATCGTGTATCTCTCGAACTAGGTAATCATTAACCTACATTTTAGGTCACGATGGGAGTGCTAGTAGGTTGTGACAGTGACGTTGCCACACCTCTCCCTCAAATGTCTAGATTCTATGCATGACACCTTTACTCCTTATGTGAATCGGATTAGAAAGCATCATCAAGCCTGCATCCACTGACAAAAACAATGTCAATAATCCATATACATAAATCATATTGTAATCAATCATATATCACATGTGTGTAAAATGAAATACTCAAACGAATACAATACACTCCCTGATTCAATACAGAGTCTAAGGAAGTCCATTAATGCTATCAACATCCATAACCTGTCATGTGTCCTGCACACTTAGGACAACTCATCAACAATATTTTTCAATACACATACATTTGAAAGTAACAATAAATCACAATGCATCATCATCATCATCATCATCATATATAACTCATAGTCAAAACGAAATCCTAATGTACCATAACCAGATCACTTGCACGCAAGTGTCCTCAAAGAATAATTTAATGAAAGTGTGCTTAGTAGAACGAGATGTTACAAATATGGAGCTCAAGGACAAAAGTATTTTTAAAAGCACAAAGATATGATATTTGGCAATAATTTGTTATAGGATATGATAGTTCAAAGAAAGAAAAGACTGCAACCAAAAAGTAGTTGAGAAGGAACAAAAAAATAATAATGGACTTCATCATGGAAGGTCTATATGATTCAGTAAAAAAACAAGGTTGGAAAGTGTTCATAAACTAAATAACTTTGAGATAATCTACATGATATCTATTTTTCTCCCATCGGAGAGTCAAATATTGCTAAAGAAGATACATGTATAGAACATAAAGAAAGATGTTCATTATGTGAAATAGATTATGAAGAAGAAGAGTGGGAAATCAGAAGATGTGAGTTCTTTTGCTTTAATTGTGAAAATCACAAACATCTTGAAATTGAACGCCATGATTTGAAGATTGAAAGTGACAAGACAAAAAATCCCAATGAAATAGAAGACTATCCTAAAATTGAAAAATAAAAGTATCATAAAGTAGATTTCAGTGAAAGAGAAAGAGAAATTGAAGATGAAATAATCACATTGAAGATCCAACTTGAAGAAGCAAAGAAAATAAAGGAAGTCATGAGGAATCGGATGATGAAGAAGGAAGAAGAGGTAGAGAAGCTTGAAGAAGAATTTGTTATGTTAAGAGTAAAAAATGTCAAGATCAGGAAAAACATTGAAGAAGAATCCACATCATCAGTAAAGAAAGTTGAAGAGAAATGTCACAGGTCACCAGAAAAGAAGAATGAAGAGAAACCTAATATTTATGCATAAGATATTAAAGGTTATATGAAGAAGGAAGAGTGTAAGGAAATAAAGAAGAATATTCCAGAAGTACAAAGGAATCAAATAGAATACTACAAAAGAAGACCCTCCACATTCAGATAACCAAGAATATTCAACCAAAGTGAAGAGATCCACAAAAGACAATATCATAAGAATCCAAGGAAAGAATTCATAAGGACTACACAACAAAGAAGATCATCAACATCCAAGTATCAAAGGTTCTTTTATGGTTATTGTTTTTATTGTGCTAACTTTGGACATAGGATTGCAGACTGGAGAGTACATGGAAGAAATATTCATGCAAGAGGTGCTTATGTGGCCCCACATAATATTGAATGCTACAAATGACACAACTATGGTCATATAGCTCGTTTTTGTAGAAGAATGATTGATACTTCTATGAAAGAGAAAATCGATATCAGATATAAGAAAGTATGGAAAAGAAAACAAGAACAAGTGAATAAAGACCAGGTCCCAGAGATCACATGGTTTGCAGTAGTACGAGAAACAAAAGAAAAACATGTGAATAAATAATAGGTTCAAGAGATTGTACTTTCAGGAATAGTAGTGCAAGATGAATACATGGACATAAATGAATAACTCAGAGTTCAGAGAGTTGATGAATCCACAGATGAAGAGGAAGATGACTCCGCATCAAAGCAGATGTTGTTTTGATCCATTTGTCTTAGAGAATCTCAGGTAACATGAATATTAGATAGCGAGAGTCTATGCAGTAGCTGAGACAAACCATAGAACCATCCTTCGAGTAACTTGTAGAATTAGAGTATACAAACATAGCATAGTCAGTTAGCAGATTTTTATGATTTTATTCAGACTGAGATATATTCAACACAAGTTGTTCCATGTATGTAGAGTTTGGCCTACATATATATAAGACTAGTGGACACTATTGACATTTGATGATCAATTGTAGAAATGAAGACTTCATGATAGTTCAGTGACAGATGCATAAGCATTGTGGACAGTTGAGTAGCAGAGTCTTGGACAATATGGACATAGATGGATTAGTAGGTTTGGATAGATACATGTGAGTGGATGAGAGAATGGATTCATAGATTGGTTCAGAGAGTTGTTCAAATATTGATTCACAAATTGGTTCAGAGAATGTTGGATGATTATTTAAATTCTTAAACATGAATACTTAATCTTGAATGCTTTTTATATATGTCAGTTGATTACACAAGGAAGCACCAATGTAAAATAACTTCAAATGGAAGCAGGTACAAGAATCCCTACAATTGATCTACATGACATATTGAAGAGAATTCAAAGGGAGAGGAACAAAATCAGGAAGACATGTAGAAATATCATCCATAGAAATTGTCAGACATAAAGATCATATTAGAGGCATGTTTCCGGTGGGGGAGATGATAAAGTTGATCACAGAGGGAGTATGAGTATTTGTGCCATAAGTATTTAATTAGATTTTTACCCTTCTTCAAAGGGGGAGAAAGAGTAATTAGAGGCATAGAAACACATAGAAAAACCACAAGAATTAAGACAAGCGGAGCAACCCAAAGGACAATACAGATAGAGGGAGTAGTCCCAAGGAAAGTTCATTCAAGGGGAGCAACCCAAAGGACAATGAAAATAGGGGGAGCATCCCTAAGGAGAGTTCATTCAGAGAGAGCAACCCCAAAGGGATATACCCTTTTCCATTGATGTCAAAGGGGGAGAGATAGAAACATTGATGAGGAGGGATGACAATGTTTCCATAACTAAGTGTTGCCATCAATGTTGGTGTTTCCATCAATGCCAAAGGGGGATATTGTTGGATAGTTGGTTTAGATTGATGGAAACATTTTTTATATAGTTAGTTTTCATTGATTTCAAGCCTTGAACATGGATGATTTTAAGGATGGAAATTTATATTCAAATGTAGAAACATGGACTAATCTTACTAATCCTTAATATGCAAAATGTAAAATATTTGGCGATAGTTTTGTAAAAAATTTCAAATTTCTAGGGATTTTATATAGTTTCTATAAAATTTTGGGGATTTTTAAGGTAAAATTATTTTATTCTATGGAATTTGGGCGAATCTTTTTTAGAAAAAATGGAAATTGGCGAATCTTTTTTTGGGAAACCCTAGAAAATTAGCCCATTTGTGAAATTTAGCCCCTAAAATCATCTATGGCCTTGAATAGTGATATTGTAGATTTATGTCAACCTTTATTGATTGATGTCAACCCTTGGAGAATTCTGGTAGTGAATTCTCGTAGCACAAAGGTATGGCTAAGGGACTCAAGTTTGTTTGAGGTATAAGGGCATGAATATTAGTGAATATACAAGTGATATTATCATGGATGTATAGTAAACTTCATTCCCTTTCTGTTTATATGTGGAACACAACATGGTTCCTCACAATTAGAGAGATATGGCCTTGAGAAGTTGGAGAACCCTTTGGAGTAATCTAGAAGCCCATAGAAGGTCAACAAGAAGTCAAAAGCTTCTAGAAAGTTATAAAGAAGTTTCCCTAGTCAAATTTTTGAAATATAAACAAATTAAATAATAAAGTGGTTATAACAAGAAATTATTTATAGTAAAGTAGTTGTAACAAGAATGTTGAATGGTTAATGTGATTGAACAAGAAATTAATTAATTATGGTAAAGTAGTTGTAACAAGAAGGTTGAATAAGAAATTAATTAATTATGGGTAAAGTAGTTGCAACAAATTATTTATGATTTGACTAATTAAGGAAAAATTAGTTGCAACAAGAAAGTTGGTTAGCCCTAAATTAAGGAGAAGGGGTAAAAAAAGTTACAAGGAAACTTCTAGAGGAAGGCATTTGGAAAAGTATAAATAAGAGAGAAAGGGCTTCCTATTAGCACCTATTGAGAATATTGAATATCTATAAGTGATTGAGGTAACCAAGGAGATTTGAATCAAATTTCATAGGGAAGGTGAAGTAAAAAAGGCCGAAAATCCAAGGGAGGATGAAGTCTTTTAAATATGTGTTCTAAGGTATGTTATTTACATGTCATCTCACCATTTTAGCAATGACTTTTTTTCTATAATGATTTTGAGAGTGAAAATTGGAGGATAGTGAGAAAAATATCAACGTAATTGTCGTAGAAATGTTTTATTCTAGGTCATTGTATTTTTGGAGATACATGCTTTGGAAGATAGGGATTTTGGCTAGTCCTGAAACTAGTTTTAAACAGGTGTTTTGGGTAAAACGGTCATAGCTTATTCATAGAAAATCCAAATTATCTGAGACCAATTGTAATGGAAATATTACAGGCCTTAGTTTGTTGTGTGGAATTTTCAGAATAAGATATAAAATATTGAAAACGTGGCATGCCATACAAGTTCTCTCTCTAGAATAATCCATAATTCAGAAAGGTCTGCCATTTTTCCTATAACTCATTTTCTGGGAGGTTCCAAGCAGTTAAACCCAGAGGAATTGCAGAAAAGACACTGAATAATAATTTTTCATACTTTTATTCATTTCAGGTACAAAGTTATTCTTGTTGCAAGTTAGGGTTGTTGACTAATCCAAAAACTAGTCATGTGAAACTTACGTAAATTTTGATGAAAATTTTATTCTCTTGTTGTTGAAATTGAGGAAGGTGTTGGAAGAATGGTTGTTATCATTGATGTCAACCCTATTCATGGGTTTTGGACCGCAATATTGATGAAGGTATTTGGACATGAAGGAAAATGCACATGTAGATACAAGACCCATGGATGGATAGTATACATCATGTTGTTTCCGGTGGTATGTGGCATGTCAGATGGATCCTCATGGTTGAGGAGAAATGAATTTTTGAAGATGACAAAGTGAATTGAAGAAGGAAGTACATGTAGGCCCTGAAGATAATTAAAGAAAAGAATTACAAAATAAGAAATTGTCAGGTCGGCCCTAATGTTAAAAGGAAGTGACAAAAATGGTATAAATAAATATCATTATACATTCATTTGATACATAAGTCAAATTTTAGAGGAAATCAGAAGTAAAGAAGGTCGGATTTCAAGGGAGGATGAAGTCTTTTGGTGATGTGTTCTAAGGTATGTTATTTTCAGGTCATCTTACCATTTTTGCTATAATGTTTTTTTTATAGAATGATTCAGATGGTGAAATTGATATGGTATTGAAAAGACATATCAAGGTACTTGTGGTAAAAATTTCAGCTCTTGATTCTCTATAATTACGGAGATACACTATGTGGAAGATAGGGTTTTTGATGAGTCCTGAAGCTAGTTAATAAACAGGTGTTCCGGGTAAAACAATCATAACTTATTCATAGAGAATCCAAATGAAGTGGGACCAATTGCATTAGAAATTGTACGTACTGTAGTTTATTTTGTGCGAGTTTCAGAATCTGATGTTAAATATTGAGCACGGGGCATTCTGTGCAAGTTCGGTCTCCTGAATAAACTAGAATTGAACAAAGTCTACCATTCTCTCTATAACTTGTTTTTGGGTGGAAGGAAGGGGCAAGGATGGAGAGTTAAATCCTCTCTTGATATTGGAGGATTGTATATTCCTCTTGGAGTTTTATCCCTCCCTTTACATTTGGAAGTTGTAGCTACCTTTGGAAGTCATTACATCCCTTGAACAATAACTATTGATTATTTCTCATATATTGTGCA
>SNQJ01S0018091.1:54684-73533 GCA_010110895.2 Picea sitchensis | reverse complement strand
ACTATTGATTATTTCTCATATATTGTGCATGGTGTATTGTGGTGTATTGGTGTAACTCTTATAATATTGTTCATTTCTCATTGGATATAGTTGAATGGTTTAAGTATAAGTTGAAAAATATTTTAAATTTTACTTGATACTGATTCACCCCCCTCTCAGTATCAACATAAGGTGTGCAGGTTTGTGATCACATACACCAGGTTTGTTATAGAGTTACAAGTATGTTTATATGCATTTTTTTATGGTTACATTTTCTCATGACATGGTACATGATTGAGGCTACATAACAGTGAGGTTTTGGCACATGGTTTGATGTAAGGGTTTATGGTATTGGGTTTATGGATAGTGTGATGTATTGCTAGATGAATTTTGTTAGATATCTTGGTGTATGTATTTGATATATGGTTGAGGTACATGTTGGGTACATGGTTGAGGCATGTAGTTGATGAGTTGCCACATACATGAGATGTATAGTTGATGATGTTGGTACATATTGATGAGCCATAGTTGATGTGTTGTTGATACATGATCGGTACATGCTTAGTGCATTGCTAGAGGAACTTGTTAGTATTATTGTTGGAACATATTTTATGGTTGATGTGGCATAAATATATTGGTATATTATTAGAAGCACATCTTGATCTTGGTGATGGTTATGAGGTATTGTGATGTGCATGGTACATGTTGTGCTAGTTATTGATTTACATGATTGGTTGATGAGATTATTGTGACAGGTTATTAGAACATGTTGTTGGTACAGGTTGTTACAGTTTGTTCGTATATTTTGACAGTGACAGGTTGATAGTGATAGTGGTCGATTCAATGACAGTGACAGGTTGTGTATATTTGGAATTTATATTTTAGGGAGGTAGTATGGGGAAAGGATAGGTGGTTGGAGCCACCTTCCAGTTGGATTCGTAGAACCAGGGAGTTGGGGCTTCCTTCAGGTTGGAGCCAGAGAATTAGGGGGTTAGAGCCTCCTTCTTGTTGGAGCTAGAGAATTGGGCGGTTGGAGCCAAAGAAGAGAGGGGGTTGGAGCCTCCTTCTAGTTCGAGCCAAAGAATTTGAAGTTGATGCTTTCTTGAATGTAATTCTTAAATACATGTAAGAAAATAATTATGTAGTTTTCTCCTGCGTTGGGTTTCCAAGTAAAATATTGGCATATCTTGCATTGTGTGGATGTGTCTATTATCGTTTATTATGCACTAATGGATTTTAATTTTATATGATGTAATAACATATTAATTATGAACTAATGAACACTGTTGAATAAGTTAAAGGAATATAAATTATGGTTAAAAGTGTATAAATTGTTTAATATTGATTCATCCCCCCTCCCGGTATTCCAACATATCCTAACCCCTAACCCCCTCAAGGTGGATAAAGAATATTTAGTAGGCTCACAGTAGTAGTGGATTAGGCACTATAGTTCAAATTTAGTAGGGTCCCCTTTCTTTTTTATTATAAAATCAAATCGGGGCTCCGACTTAGGATAAAACCATTTTATAGGTTTTTACCCCCCTCTTTTACACTTATTTTTTTACCAAGGTGTCACTTCCTAAGGAAAAACACCCTTTATCAATAATATGTGTTAACACCACGTACAGGACAACAAGATCAAATATAAAAGGAAACCCAATCCAAGGAAAATATCTCTAATCAAAATTCATTATAATATAAATATGTCAAATTGGAAATCATTAAGTTTCAATTTCATAACAAAAGAGAATTGTTGTGTGTATCATTAAAAAAAATTCCTTCTGATTAATTGTACAATGATAATATTTCTGTCAAATAATCACTATAGGAGAATTATGAATGTGACTCTATGGACATCGATCAAAAAATTAATGCAAATACACAACTAAAAATCATTGAGAGTGCAACAACTCACTGTTTCCCTTTTGTTAAAAATAATTCAGCACAAAAACTCATACAATTAAAAATGTTAGAAATCCCACTCCTTGGTTTCTTCATGAGACTCCTTTTATTTTCATCCATCAAGTGTTTTATTTGAAATGATAGAATGAAAAAAGAAAACTAGCTAGAGATGAAAAACCAAGATTAGACTATACTAACCAACTAATGAATAATAGTCTACAACTGCAACTTATTAAGATGAAAATCAGTATTGAAGGATTTAACCTTGAAGTACATCTCGAAAAAGAGAAATAGGTATCCCATAAGAATAATTAATTTCTTACATTTGAGCTTATTGAAAACCATAAATCAAAACTAAAACAATTATGTGAAGAAAAGAAACTAGCCTAGTCTATCCTACTCCTACCCTATACTACACTAGTTGAAAATGAACTATCTTAAATCATACTGCTAGTGTATCCATCTATGTAAATCCAAGTCTGCAAACATATGTTCATTAAGAATTAGTAACACAAATATGAGTAGTAATAAACTAAAAATAGTAAAAATTAAATAATAAAAAACTCTATCCAACATACTAAAAATGTCACAATTTTTATTCATGGGAAGTCTAGATGATTAAAATCCCTCCAACCCTACTTCATTTCTATCATAAAATATGCATTAACTACCATATAAATGATGACGGAGCTCATGGGAAAGTATCATACCTTATGAGAACCTTGTATTAAAAATGCACCTCATCCATGTACCAATAATATGACTTACACCATGCACCAAAGATGTGCCTCAAGCATATACCAATGCATCAAAAACATACTAAAGGCATGACCATCACATCACCAACATGTAAACAATATGCTTCGCAAACAATGTTCCTCAAGTTTGTGCCAACATCCATAAACCATGCAGCAAGAGATACCATAGAACATGTCCCATATCACTCATGATATTCCTTAAGCATATACCATTCAACAAACCATATGCCAAGTATCCAAGATGTTCCTCAAGGCATAAACCAAAACTCACAATGCATGTACCTCAAACATGTGTCATCCTTCCAAGATGCAAGCCTTAAAACACATAGGGTAACATACCTTTAGACCTGTAGTTGACATGATACATGATATTTTAGACCTGTAGCTCTTTCATAGCCTCAACAACCTAGCACTAACATCCTCCTTAAAATCTGGTTTAGCCTTGTGGGACTAACCCATGAATCACAGAATGCCTCACAGGACAAGTGTTGTACAACACACGAGGGTGACTCATGGGACACTAGTATCCTGACCCTCAGGGGTCAACCAAACTAGGGTTTCTCATAAACCCTCTCTCTCCTCTGCAATCCTGAGACTTTCACACTCATTACTCTTTCGTTTCCTCAGACTAGCTACCTCAGATTCACCAAATAGATCAAGTGTGCTCACATGAAAGATATTCAATAAAGTTTTGCGTGTAAGAATGATAGGATTATTGTTGTGTATTTATACTTTTCCAAGTGAATTCTTTCCTTAACTTAAGGAATTCTTATTGCAACCACTTTACCCTTTAGTTAATGGCATGTAACTATTTAGGGGCTTCTTAACCATTCTCCCGGGCTTCCAATTTCATGACCTCATAACTCCTCAATCGTGAGGTACTACATGACGTACCACCTAACATTGGAAATAGTATGAAAATGACTATCCATTTATGAGTGTGTTACCTAAATTTACACTGTCCTTCATGTCCTTATTCCTCAAACAAATTTGGGATTCATTACCACACCTCTGGGGATTCTTGTAGACTTCTTTAAAGTGTCTTCCCGTGAGGGCCATGCTTATAGCTACACCATAAGGGGAACACTTTGGACACTTCTCCAAATACACCCATCACATATGTTGAAATCAATGACAACCATGTATGTTGACATCAATGAAAACCAACCATCCAACAACATCAATGACAACAAATTATCCAACAATCTCCTCCTTTGGCATTGATGACAACACTCATACTCCAACACTCATAGTCCACCTATGACCAATTCTCCTGATATTTTTCTCCTCATGTTTCTCTCCCCCTTTGACATCAATGGAAAAGGGTATCTCCCTTTGGGGCCACTCCCCCTGTCTTCATGCTTCTGATTGTTCTCTTCTGATCTTTCTCTTTCTTCGTCTTTGACATCATAGTAAAAAGGGTGACTCCCCCTTTCAATATGTCTCCCTCTATATTCATGCTACTCATATGTTCTCTCTCTCTAACAATTTCTCTCCCCTTGACGTATTTGCAAAATGTTGCGTAGATCAATGTGCAACTTTCCTATATATACTTCCTTTTGTCTCTTTCGTTTTTTTTTTTTGCATTGGTGCTTCCTCTTGTAATTCACTGACATATATAAAAATAATTCAAAAAATACTTGTCTTGAAGTCTTCATGGATTTTCAAGTTCACATATTAGATATCAATGACCATGTCATTCAACAAATTATTTCTAACGATAAAGATTTTTATGATGATTTCTCTTCCTCTTTTTTGTTGTGCCTTTCACTACTTCCTTCTTTTGACTAACTGATTCCAAGTGCCAATATGCTATCATCCACTGTTATGCATCTTCTCTGAATCATGTATTTTTTATCTGCCAAATATCTCAAAAAACCAAGTCATAAAAACTATTTATGACTCTGCTACGATGATAAACCATCTGCTGCAACTGATCACAACATATTCCTTGTTGCTCAAACTATCTACAAATCAGACACTGCATGTCTTGCAACAATATGTACTGAATATATCCATGTCTGAATAAATACATGGAATCCTCTATAAAAATCATGAACCTATTCTTGAGAAGTGTGCCAATGATATTTTTCGTAACTATCAGATGATACCTGAAAGTTTCTCCTCAAATTATCAAACTATCATAATACAATTTTTGCTTCTGTCATTAAACTACTTTGAAACTCCAAACACTTCATACTGTGTGAAATATAGTTCTATGATATGTAGATTTTCTGCTTAGACTCCCCTTCTTCAATATTCATATTTATTGTGAGTCGCTGAGATGAATGGCTCAGAAAAATGCCTGCTCCGATGCATATTAATATTCCTCTTCATCTATGGATTCATCATTTTCCTTTTCATCCTCTTCCTGAATTATGACATTCTTTTCATTCTCTTCCTGAATTATGACTTCATCCTCTTCATGGATTATGGAATATTCATTTTTTCCTGTAGATTCATTATGATCTTGTGTTGCTGAAAATATTGTGAGTATGATCTATAGGACCTAGTTTTCATTCACTTTCTCTTCTTTTTTCATTTCTTCTCCAAACCTTCTTGTATCTGACATCAACGTTTTCCTTCATGGGAGGTTCTATCATGCTTCTACAATTTCGAGCTATGCGACCATAATTGTTTCATTTGTAACATTCAATATTGGAGAGAGCCACATAATCATTTCTTATTTGAACATTTATTTCATATGCTTTGTAATATACAACTTTATGTCCAAAGTTAGTACATGTAAAACAATGACCCAATTTTTTTTTTTCATACCTAGGAGTGAATGATCTTCTTTTTGGTGCAATCCTTCTAAATTATTTCCTTGGATTATCACAATAATCTCTTTGGTTGTTTCCTTCATAATGATTGAATCTTCCTTGCTTCCTGAATGTAGAAGGTCTTATGTATTCATTCCTCTCTGAATCTTGTTGATCATGATTCATTCATTTGAGAATTTTTTCATAACTCTTTCATTTTTTTTCTTTCACCATGGAGCTTGATGTTGGATTACTAAAAGGGGGGGTGAATCAGTAATCGAGAAATTATGATCCTTTTTAAACCAAATAATCCAAGTGTTATATCAATGTAGAATTGTCATCCAATAATGAGAAATGAAGAAATGAACAATTATACACATACAGAGTACACCAGTGTTTTATGTGGAAACCCGAAGCGGGAGAAAACCACGAAATGTTTTTTATTATATGTATTGAAGAATTAAATTCACTGGAAGCACCTACTTCCTTTGTTTTCTAGCTGCAACTGGAAGGAGGCTCCAAGCCCCTAGTTTCTTAGGCTACAACCTGAGGGAAGCTCCAAATCCCCAATCTCTGGCTACAACCAGAAGGAGGCTACAACCCCCTATGTTCTTCGGCTAAAACAAGAAGGTGGCTACAACCACCTTTCCTTTCCCCGTCCAACCGCCCTGAAGTAAAAGTAGAATGATGGAACCACTGTCACACTATCACTGTGAGATATATCGCTGTAAACCTGTACCAATAAACCTGAACCATGCACCAACCTGTACCAAACAACCTGTAATCAACTTGTACCATAAACAAGTGCAAAAACCATTCACCAACCTGTACCAAACAATTTGTAATCAGCCTGTACCATACACAAGTGAAACTAACCATGTAGCAAGTATGTACCAATCATGTGTCAACTACTCATCAACTATGACTCATCAATATGTACCAACATCATCAACTATACACCTCATGTATGTGCCACCTCATCAACTACTTGTCTCAACCATGTACCCAACATGTACCTTAACCAAAAGCACTCATCGATTTCATCATCCAAATATGATTTGTAACTCTGTAATAGGCCTGGTGTATATGATCACATAACTGCAAACCTTCCTTAACTTTGACAACAAGAGACTAGCATCTTCAAAAAACTTTTCTTTAGTCTCACATGACTAGTTTTGGATTAGTCAACAAACCTAACTTGAAATGATCATAACTTTGTACCTATAATGAATAAATATCTGAAACTGATACACAATGGTCTTCAATTTTTTTATGAAATTCCTCCAGGTGTCACTACTTGGAACCTCTCAGAAAATGAGTTATAGAAAAAATGGCATACCTTGTTGAATTCTGGCTTTTTCCAGAGAGATACCTTGTAGAGAGTGCCCCACCTGGAATATTTGTTGAATCGATCTGAAACTGTTACACAACATAATAAATAATGTATTCTAAACAACACATTTTGGATTACTGAATTTGGATCTGTTATGAAGAATTTATGACGTTTCTACCCGAAACAACTTAGAAAGCATTATCAAAAGAATTTATCCTTCCTCGAATTTCGGCCTTCTTTTCTTCACCTTCCCACAAAAATTTAGCTTAGATATCATTTGGTTACCTCATATGCCTATAGGTATTCAATATTCTCAACTGTTTTCAAATGAGAGAGCCTTTCCTCTTATTTATACTCTCCAAGTAGCTTCCTTAAAAACATCTTCTAGGTCACTTTGCCCACTTTTCTTATTTTAGGGTTAACCCACTTCTAATTTCTCCATTAAATTTATTATTTAAATAATTTATTNGTATGTACCAATCATGTGTCAACTACTCATCAACTATGACTCATCAATATGTACCAACATCATCAACTATACACCTCATGTATGTGCCACCTCATCAACTACTTGTCTCAACCATGTACCCAACATGTACCTTAACCAAAAGCACTCATCGATTTCATCATCCAAATATGATTTGTAACTCTGTAATAGGCCTGGTGTATATGATCACATAACTGCAAACCTTCCTTAACTTTGACAACAAGAGACTAGCATCTTCAAAAAACTTTTCTTTAGTCTCACATGACTAGTTTTGGATTAGTCAACAAACCTAACTTGAAATGATCATAACTTTGTACCTATAATGAATAAATATCTGAAACTGATACACAATGGTCTTCAATTTTTTTATGAAATTCCTCCAGGTGTCACTACTTGGAACCTCTCAGAAAATGAGTTATAGAAAAAATGGCATACCTTGTTGAATTCTGGCTTTTTCCAGAGAGATACCTTGTAGAGAGTGCCCCACCTGGAATATTTGTTGAATCGATCTGAAACTGTTACACAACATAATAAATAATGTATTCTAAACAACACATTTTGGATTACTGAATTTGGATCTGTTATGAAGAATTTATGACGTTTCTACCCGAAACAACTTAGAAAGCATTATCAAAAGAATTTATCCTTCCTCGAATTTCGGCCTTCTTTTCTTCACCTTCCCACAAAAATTTAGCTTAGATATCATTTGGTTACCTCATATGCCTATAGGTATTCAATATTCTCAACTGTTTTCAAATGAGAGAGCCTTTCCTCTTATTTATACTCTCCAAGTAGCTTCCTTAAAAACATCTTCTAGGTCACTTTGCCCACTTTTCTTATTTTAGGGTTAACCCACTTCTAATTTCTCCATTAAATTTATTATTTAAATAATTTATTTTGTATTTACTTTGAATTATAATACACTCATCACTTCACTTTATTATTTACCTTCTAAAATCTCTTAAACCAGTTTGACTACTTTGACCTTTTGGGGCTTCAAACCAACATATGAGGGTCCTCCAACTTCGTAAGGCCATAACTCTCAAACCGTGAGGCATTATGTGATGTTCCACATACCACCAGAAATGGCATGACATGTAATATTCATATAGAATAGTATTACCTGAAAATATATCAAAATTCGTACCATTATCCATCAAACAAACTTGGGTCCATTACCCAAACTTGGCTTCTCCAACTTCACATGGCCATAACTCTCTAACCGTGAGGAATTATGTGACGTTCCACATACCACCAGAAATGGCGTGACAAGAACTGTGCATATAGGATAGTTTCACTAACAAATTCACTATCATTTATCTCATTATTCCACAATTAAGCATGGGTTATCTCACTCCGCAAAGTGTCTTTCCATGAGGGTTTTCACCATAAGGGGACCACTTTGGAGTTCATCCATATTTAATTCTTATAAACCATGAAAAGACAATAATGAGTCATATTTACATAAAAAAAACTTGGGTTCATTACCCAAACCTCTGTGCTACGGGGTTTTCTTCAAGGGTTGACATCAATGACAACCAACCTTAATCAACAATCTCCCCCTTTAGCATTGATGGCAACACTTTGATGAAACATTGAAATCATATCACTCATGCTCCCCCTGGAACCATGCTTTTATCCTCTGCCTCTGTCCTCTACATCTAATAAATCTCCCCCCCTTTGTCATCAATGGAAAAGGTATATTTCCATCCAAGGTTTCTCCCCCTAACTGAATTGTCCTCTTATGGTGCTTCTTCATGTAAATCTAAGACATATAAGATAACCATTCAAAAAAAATTCATTTTGGAGTAGAAATAACTCCAAGTCTCTGGAGAATATATTCAAAGGTTTCTCGTGGAAGTGGTCTTGTGAATATGTCTGCCACTTGTTCTTTTGTGCCCACATACTCAACTATGATGTTCTTTTCTGCAACCTGCTCTCGTAGAAAGTGATACTTGATTGGAATGTGCTTCATCTTGGAGTGCATTGCGGGGTTATTCAAGATATTGATGGCGCTTGTATTATCACAATAGATTGGAATGGGCTCATCATACTCAACTTGTATATATGTCAGAGTTTGTTTCATCCAAATAACCTGTGTACAACATGTTGCTGCTACAATATACTCTGCCTCAGCTCTAGATAAAGATATTGATGATTGTTTCTTGCTTAGCCATGATACCAAACACTCACCTAAGTAGAATGTTTCTCCACTGGTGCTTCGTTGGTCATCAATACAACATGCCCAATCTGCATCTGTGTAGGCAATAAGTGATAGATCTTTTCCTTTTGGATACCATAATCCAAACTCTTATGTTCCTTTGAGATATCTGAAAATCCTCTTTACTACTAATACATGTGATTCCTTTGGTGTTTCTTTAAATCATGCCACTTGTCCAACTGCCTGCATTACATCTGGTCTAGATGTTGTCACATATATAAGGATGGCAATCATTGACCTGCATTGCCTCTGACCTATAGACTTTGAATCATCATCTTTGCTCAACTTGCAACTGGTTTGCATGGGAGTGATAACTAGTTTGCAATATTCCATTAAGAACCTCTTTAGCATTTCTTTGATATACTTGGTTTGAGAAATAAAAATTCCTTGGTTTCTTTAACGTATCTGAAGTCCCAAAAAGAAATATAGTTCTCCAAGTAACGATATTTCAAATGCATTCTGCATATCTTTTACAAATTTATGGTTTAACCCGTAATCATCACTACCAAAAATAATATCATCAACATAAACTTCAACTAATAAAATATTACCTTGACTTAACTTGATGTAGAGTTTGTTGTCTGCATTTCCTTTTCTGAACCTTGCCTGTTGTAGATACTTATCCAGTCTAGAGTACCATGCTCTAGGAGCCTGTTTTAGACCATACAAGGCCTTCTTTAATTTACACACATAATATGTGTTCTCTGACATCTGAAATACTTCTGGTTGTTCAATGTAGACTTCTTCTTCAAGTTCCCCATTCAAAAAAAATGATTTTACGTCCATCTGATACACTTTAATATTTTTGGAGCATGCATAAGCTAAAAGAAAACAAATTTCTTCCATTCTAGCAACTGGGGAAAATGTCTCTTCAAAGTTGATTCATTCAATCTGTGCATATCCTTTACATACCAATCTATCTTATTCCTTGTAACTTGTCCATCTTAATTCAATTTATTCCTGAAGACCCACTTTGTGTCGATCACATTCTTATTCTTTGGTCTTGGAACCAGTTCCCAAGTGTCATTTTTCTCTATTTGATCTAATTCTTGATTCATGGCCTTATTCCAAAATTCATCCTTGTTGGCTTCTTCAAAACAGTTTGGTTCAATTGTAGATAAGAGTGCTAGGTGTGTTTTTTCTGGTGAACGGATTTTTCTTCTAGTCTCAACTCCTGCATCTTTGTTTCCAATAATCTGATCTGAAGGATGATTCTTCTATACTCGTCTGTTAGGTGTCTTTGGAGATACTTGTTGAACTTTCTCTTCTATTTCTATTGGATTCTCTTCATCTTCCTCTTCTACTTCATCTTCTACTTCATCTTTTTCTTCTTCTTCGGAAAGTTTCATTGATTTATTTTCTTCTTCCTTTGATTCTGGTTTGCCTGTTTCATCAATTGTTACGTTGATTATTTCCACAACTTTGTTCAATCTTAGATTGTAACACTTGTATGATTTCCTTGTATTTAAGTAACCAACAAGTACTCATTTGTCCACACGAGAGTCAAACTTTCCCATTCTGACAACTTCTCTTTTGATGTAGCATTTTCTTCCAAAAACTCTGAAGTGCTTCACATTTGTTGGTCTTCCTTTCCATAGCTCGTAGGAAGTTTTATTAGTGTTTTTTCTGAGCATTACTCTATTTTGAATGTGAACTATTGTATGCACTGCCTGTGACCAAAATATATCTGTCAATTTGGAATCCATTAACATTGTTCGAGCTATTTCCTATATTGTCCTATTTTTTCTTTCAACAACTCCATTCTGTTGAGGTGTCCTAGCAACGAAGAATTGTCTTTTAATTCCATGACTGCTGCAGTAGTCCATAAATTCCTTTGAAGTTAAATCTCCTCCATTATCATATCTCAAGCATTTGATTCTTGAATCCATCTCATTTTCAACCATTTCCTTGTATATCTTGAAGTTTTCAAAAGCTTTTGACTTGTTCTTGAGAAAACAAACTACATTCATTATTGTATAATCATCAACTAATAACGTAAAGTATCTCTCACCTTTTAAGCCCTTTGTTGTAGTTGGTCCAACTAGATCAATATGCACAATTTCCAATGGTCTTGCTGTTGAATATTCTTTTGATTTGAACCTGGTCTTTGTCTTCTTTCGTTGTTGATAATGCTTGCATAAAGTGTTTGTTGGCTTCGTGATCTAGGTCATTTCTCCGAATGCTTCTCTTTTGCTAACTTTGACAAGGTTATCAAAATGTGTGTGACCCATTCTTCTATGCCATAGCCAATTTTCATCTTCCTTTCCTAGAAAACACTTTTCATTTCCAATTTCACTTAACACATATATGTTGTTTGAAGTTCTTGCAGTTGTACCGACCAATTTCCCTGAACCTTCTCTTCTTATCTCACACTTTTGTGAATCAAAAGTAACTTTATGACCTTGGTCACACGTTTGTCTCACACTTAGAAGATTATGCTTCATATCTTCTACCAGTAGAACATTTTGTGTCTTTTCATTCTTGTTCCCAATTCAAACTGTGCCTTCTCCAATGATTTTTGTTGAATTATCATTTCCGAAGGAGACTGATCCATTTCTTTCCTTTCGTAATGTAAGAAATTTGTCTCTATCACCTGTCATGTGTTTTGAACACCCACTATAAACATACCAACCATGTTTCTTTTTCTTAGCTTGTAGAGCGACTGTGCATTCTTCATTGCTATACTGATCTTGATTTCTTATCCATGTCATTTTCTGAGGTTCTTGTCTGTGACTGTTGTTATTCTATTGAGGTTCTTTAGGAGGGACTGTCATTCTGCAATCTTTGGCCACATGTCCAAAATTATTACATTTGTAACATTCCACTTCAATGCTCAAAGATTCAAACCTGTTGTAACTTCTTTTTTGTGTTTCACTAGGTCTTCTTGAATAACCCCTTTGTGTATGACTCTCAAAGTTGTTATTGTTCCTGCTGTTAGCTCTGCAAATGAAAAATTTATGTCCAAAATTATTACATGCATAACATAAACCAAAAAATATAGTTTGATACCTGGGAGTTGAAGATATTTTGAAAGGAGGTGCTCTAATGAATCCTTCTTCTTCTTGAGGCCTATCTATCTATTGTTGATTCTAAAATCTTAATCTTCTTGGTGGAGGAGTGTCCCTGTAATATTCCTATCCTCTTTGATTGTTTTTGCATAGCTTTTTGGATTTGTTTCTTGCTTTGTGGTTTTGGAGCTTGATCCCTTTTCTGTCTGATTGTATCCAAGTTTGGACTTGTCAAGATGAGATTTTTTACTATTTATAATGTCATCCAGAACTTTTGAGCTATTCTGCATATTTTTCTTTTGAATATCCTTTCTTAGTGTGACAATCTTTGCTTCCAAGTTTCCAATGATCTTGTCCTTTTATTCTAGTTGTTCTTTGAGTTCTTCTTCAATTCTTTTATCTTATTCTATTTGAACCTTCAATTTTTTTATCACTTTTTCTAGTTCTCGAGTGTCCTTTTTCTTGTTTAGTTCTGCTTGTAGTTTCTTGTTTTTCTTCTTTTCTCCGCTGATAACTTCTATGGAAAACATTAATTCTTCTCGATAATCAACTTTTTCCTCTTCAATTTATTCTTTGACTTCTTCATATCCTTCTTTGGCTTCTTCATATTCTCATTCGGAGTCTTCTCTGTTAGAGTCTTTTGTTGATTAAGGTTGGTTGTCATTGATGTCAACCCTTGAAGAAAGCCTCGTAGCACAGAGGTTTGGGTAATGAACCAAAGTTTATTTGATGTAAATATGACTCATTATTGTCTTGTCATGGTTGATAAGAAGTAAATATGGATGAACTCCAAAGTGGTCCCCTTATGGTGAAAGCCTTCACAGGAAGACACTTTGCGGAGTGAGAGAACCTGTTGGAGTCGCCTTTGTTTTTGGCCTATCACAATTTTCAAATTTGATACTTGAAATCTAAAGTTGATTTTCTTTTTCCTTCCGAGATGATGAGACCTCTGAAACCTGGTCGCATGAGCAGTGATGATTTTCTACTCTTGAAACAAGTCCACTTTCGTAAGAATGTTCGCTCCTTTTTGTTTTACTTCAGGATCTCGCAGGTCGGATGCTATAATCCATGAGTTCACACGTCCCGAGTCACGAAACGACGAAGTCGTTTTAAGTTTTCACTCAAGACAGTAACCAGGGTAAAATCTTTTAACTCACGATTAGACGTCGTCGGGGTTTCGCGCCTCGGCATTCGCCAAGTCCAAAATTTTATTTTTACAGCCTCGAGACCCAAGAACGCGAAATTCTTTCTGGATAACCCATGTCAAGGATCAAAGGAAAAAATCTAACCATGGTAAAAGTTGTTCTCAACATTTCGCCACTCGGCATTATCTTTTTCGAAAATTCCAGCTTTTAAACCCCGACTCACGAATTCACGAGGTAATTATAACATGATTAATTAGTCACTTAATTCAAGATTATCTTCCCCTTAATTAAGTCTTGATTCACAATCTCGCGGTTTCACGACTCGGCATATAAATCTCCCAGAAACTTGTCTTCGAAATCCCGAATCACGATACGGTGAATGAAATAATTATAAAATTAATTATGCCTCCAAATCACAATTACCTTTAATTAAACCAAAATCAGTCCTCGCGGTCTCGGGAGTTAGAGACTCAAAATGTTAAAAGAAATTCCACGATATAACGAATGGCGAAGGAATTGATTAGCATTGGCGGGATTGGATTAATTAAGCTAAAGAAAGATATATCCCATGCCTCGAGGCTTGCACGTTTCCCAAGGTATCCATTTCTCTCCATACTTCGACTGACTGTCAAACCGCCAGAAATTTATGACATTTATGGAGAAATAGGGTAAATCTACGCATATAAGATCGGATTTTACGCAATAAATTCATTTCTAATTACGATTTGACAGGCTTATTTTGAAAAGTACCGAGTTTTCAAATATATATAGGAGTTTAATTTCATTATAACGAACGCATTTTCATAAGCACGCAAAGCTCATCACTTCTGAGTAAAATAATTTCTGCATGTATACGCAGTTCTATTGCAGAAGAGAGAAAACGCAAGCTTCGGCTATGGCTCCGCGGAAAGCAGCAAAGTAAAATGTTGAGGTCACAGGACAAGGCTCAGACAATGTCTCCGACACTTTGCCCCAAAGTGTCGACTCGGTCCCCAACTGGTCATTTTTTTCAGACATTCTGCAATCAGAATTGGTGGATTATTCTGACGACTCAGACGACAATGAAAAGGATGATCTAAACACCAAATACAAGAGAGTTGTCCAATTCAGAATGCACAGGGTAGCAGCCAGACCATGGTTGCTCCCATATTATGACATGATCCGATGGGCATTGGATCACGTAGACATACCCACCAGGACTATCATGAACGGGCAGCGGGTCACGGTCGAGACTTTTAGGCTGGAACATATCCAAACCATGTATAATCTCCCGATGATGTCTGAATACACATATGGCGCTGAGTTCCTGGAGGAATTCAAAGATAAGGAGTGCAAACAATATGATAAAACCATGCCCAGTTTGATAAAGAATTGGGTTTTTGCGCACCGCGAAATTCAGAGCAAATGACCGAGGCATTTATTCAATCGCTTCGTTGGAGCCACAGTATAAATATGTGGCCATGATGACATGTTGGATATTTGGGAGAGAGTACACATCGCATTTTTTCATTGCGTGGGTGCCTCTAATGTTTCGGGTCGCAGAAGGTTGCTCTTTTAATTGGGCAAAGATACTCTCGGATAGTTTGGCCAACCGGGTCACAAAGTATCGGGAGCAGAAGGCAAGTGGGAGGCCGTCCTCATTCTTCATGTCTACAT
The DNA here is from genome assembly GCA_010110895.2 of Picea sitchensis. Classification (NCBI taxonomy): domain Eukaryota; kingdom Viridiplantae; phylum Streptophyta; class Pinopsida; order Pinales; family Pinaceae; genus Picea; species Picea sitchensis. The sequence goes on along the minus strand of SNQJ01S0018091.1, from coordinate 58,282 downwards.
ATATTATGGACGCAATATGTTCCATGACACCATTTCCATTGATGAGCTGGGCTTGGACTCCGACCAAAGACAGACCCGTACATGTATATCACGAAAAGCTATGGGAAAATAAAGCGAAAAGTTTCGCATACGAAATTTTCAACTGGGTGATGGTGCCCCTGCATATCGCCATTTTTGGTCACCCACCACCTCGTATCTCGGAAAACATTGCATAAAATTTGAGTGGCATAGCAGACTGGTATGTGGAGGCAGATTTCTCATACTTCAGAGTGTTCGGGGCTGTTGTTCCCCCGCTTGCGCTACCATTGTTCATTCCCAACAAGTTGGCTTGTCGCGAGGTCGCCCGACAGACAGTAATTGGCGGGGTGAGTAAAGAACTCAAAGGATACTCAAAGAAGGTATGGCCGTCTTTTCCCATTCGGCTGAATTCTTATTCTTTATTGGATTTTGAGCATGCCAAAGCCGAGGTCGCAGCCCTGGAAGACCTGAATTTGGTCTCCATCGAGTATAAGAAACATGATCCATAGAAGGTTGTGAGCAACCATTTAGCTAATTGTGGGCTCAAGAGGTTTGAGCATGAGAATTCTCCTTCGGATGACATTTTCCGAGGGGCGAGGTCTTATGAAGAAGTTCTAGCCTAGATCTGATCCTTGGCTCCCGAAGACACGACCGCTATATTAAAATTCCAGGAGCATAGACGAAGCAGCCTCCCCACTATGTTGCGAGGTGAGAGTCTGGGTGTTTCCTATACAAAACAAAAGGATACTGAAGGTCCCAAAGATGCAAATCCTGACTCGAGAAAACACCAGGATGAGGGGAAACAAACAAAGAATCTAAAAGCAGAGGCACATACTCCAGACTTGCCAAAGAAATAGAATCTGGAAACCGATATAAAGACCCATGAACCGCCAAAGAAGCAGGACCCGGTCGACACCCCAGGAAAATCAGCGAAACAAATCGAGGAACCCATCACTTCTGTCACCCCCTTGCAGTCGATGCAAGGAAATATCGAAGAAGGATGGATATTCAATGAGGAACTGAGGCCCATAAGAGTAGAGGAACTTCCTCCGAATGAGTTTTTCTTTGATAAAAAGAGAAAAGAGGTAGTGAAGAGGGAATTCTACCAGGAGGGAGAGTCGACTGCTAAGAAATACAAAGTTATGACCGACGAAAAGAATAAAAAGAATGAGCAATTCGCCACTAAGATCGCAGGGACGCTAGGAGCGTATGCATCAGCGAATCAATTTTCGGTTGGACTTTTAAAGAACCAACTCAAAAGGAAAAATCGCCTGATCAGGACTCTCGAGGCCAGATTGGCCTCGACCACGAAAAATGCTAAAGGCCAGGTGAGCGTGGAGATAGAGCTAGCTCGACTGTTTAATAAAAATGAAATAGAGGCACTCAAAACCAAGCTCGAGAAAGAACATCTAGTGGTCCGAGACAGTCGGATACAGGCAAGCCAACAGAAGACTATGATTAAAGAGTTGTAGGCTGGGGTAGAGATCTCCGAAAGCAGGATGATCAACGTCAAGAGGTTCAAATCCCAGGCAATCGAAATTCGGAGCAGAGTCTCTTCGGCTCAACAGAATTTGCTCACCAAAATGGGAGCGATCCGAGAAAACTGTCTGTTGGTAAACCAGGTTTCCGAGAACCTAGATGTCAGGGAAAGGGATGCAGGAGCGACTTGGGTCACCTTCCAAGAGGCAGTGATAGCCACAAATAATAGAGTTTCCGTAGGTACGCACAGGCTCACCGTCTCGGAACAAACTAGGGGAAATATTTTGTTAAAGGAATGGGAGCATAACATTGCCGAGGGCAAGCAACAAGCCCTGAAGATAACCCATTCCTTGGAGGAGGATTTAAATTCTATAGATGGCGAGATACTGGGCATCGACAATGGAGGCGACGCCGATACTTTGGTATAGATGAATGTGGAACAGATCTCACTTGATCTGAAAGAAAAGGAAGAGAGAGATTCAGTAGATATCTCTCAGCTGACCACGGTGGACATAACCCAAATTGAGAGGTGCATGATCAAACCTAGCGCTCAACTATGTGCCATCGAGATCATCGACGTACATATGGAGGATAGGCTACAACGGTTGGCCCGAGAATGCTACTTCTTCGAAGCCAGTTGTCAAGATGAACCCTCGCGGTTAATATCCCAGCTAGTGGATAGATGTATCACCTGCACCGAGCTCACACAACAGCGAACGCCTGGCACCAAATAGTGATAGAATGGGAGAAATGGAGTGATTTCCCTCTCCTCTGTCATAACCAAAAATTGAGTGACTATTGAGATTCTACCTGCTTTGTAAAAATTGTATAAATGTATCACAGGAAGAAAGACAAGTGGCTGGACCCTTTTTGAGATTTTGTAAGAGAGTTTTTACATTAAGATTTAATACAAGCAGATCTGGAGATTCTCAATTCCGTCACTTCTGTATCACAAGTTTGCTTCCTTGTATCTCATTTTTTACATTGCAATTCATATTCGTATTTGATGTGTTTCGTTATAATTTAGTACAACCACTACTATAACGAATGAATTTGAGTTTTCTGTAATTGTTTATTGTCTTTCCTCTGCACCTGCTATCAGCGGTGTAAGACCAATCTGCATTTTTAGAATTCTACATATATTCTTTGTTACATTGGTTATTTTCTTACATCCTCTCCCATTTATGTTGTGATTTTTTCCCCTGGTTGGAACCTTACACTGTAAACGACTCAGTGTTTTTCTCCCATCTCACACCTTTTATAAAAATATGATACAGTTACGGGAACGAGCCTTAGATTTGCATCCATATTTTATTTCGGCAACCATAAGTTCTCTTTTATAAGATCAAACTGAGACGGCACTTAACCTTTCTTAAAGTATTTTATATCTTTATTGTTCCCCCATGACAGTTCCTGCATAGACTCAACCTAACGTTGAACCCGGACTACTGAATCAAACACACATTGCCTTAAACCTCTTCGACATCATTTTGAAAACGGAAACTAACCGAGATGAACTCGAACAATCATGGACAGCCATTGAGCGAGACATAACTATTCAGGAATAGTTGGAAGCTAGACAACGCCAACGTAGGAATCTTCCCCAGTTTCCTTTACCGAAGGTTTACGCTTCCTTCTTCTACACCTATCACCCACCTTTGGATGCCTTGACACTATACTTGTAAGCCTTAAGTATAGACTCAGGAACAACATAACCCAGTCTTAGTTGTAGAATAATGAGATTAAGTACAGTGATTTTTTTAGTGAAACTATCCTAGATGCATAGTTCTTTTCACTCCATTTCCGGTGGTATGTGGAACGTCACATAACTCCTCACGGTTTGGGTAATGGACCCAAGTTTGTTTGATGGATAACGGTATGTGTTTTGATATATTTGCAGGTAATAATATTCTATATGGATATTACATGTCATTCCATTTATTTTGGTATGTGGAACGTCACATAACTCCTCACGGTTTGAGAGTTATGGCCTTACGAAGTTGGAGGACCCTCATATGTTGGCTTGAAGCCCCAAAAAGTCAAAGTAGTCAAAGTGGTTTAAGAGATTTTAGAAGGTAAATAATAAAGTGAAGTGATGAGT
>SNQJ01S0018091.1:23216-51513 GCA_010110895.2 Picea sitchensis | reverse complement strand
TAGCCAGAATCCTGCTGACATGTTAACAAAGGGAGTAACCAGGGAGAAACTGAGTTCTTGCTCAGTTTCAGTTGGTCTTCAAGATTGAAGATGAAGATGAGAAATTTTCCAGGTCCAAGAAGGTTCAAAGTCCAACATATACAACATCAGTGGAGTTATTGAGATCAGTCTCCAAGTGGGAGATTGTTGGTTGTGGAGCCTGATTATCTTCCTAATGCAGAGGTCCTTTGCTTTCAGCCGTGTTTATACCCCATGAAGTATTTACACCCCAGAAGTATGTACACTCTTCCACGCGGGCGAGTGGAGAGGGGGGCTACCCCCTCTGCGGGGTTCGGGGGGGTCCATCCCCCCGGCTGGGGGGTCTGGGGGCAAGCGGGCCCCCAGCGGGGGTTCAGGGGCGAAGCCCCCGAAGCAAAAATTGCCTTATAAAAGTATATTTTAATTTCATTGTAAATCTGGACCATTCATTATAAGGTCGCAGATCTAACGGTAGAGATTATGTTAGGGTTTTTTCCCTAGAAGGCAACCCTCTTTTATGAGGGAAATGTATTGCGGCTATCTACGGGGGTGAATATTGTATTCTGAGAGAGGAGACTGTGAGAAAAAGAAGAGGAAGTTACAGCGGGTTTTCCTGTAGGTTGTATCTCTTCATTTGCTGTATAATAATAAAGGAAGGACCTGGCAATTTCTCTGGTGGACGTAGCCCACACTGGGTGAACCACGTAAATCTGTGTCTCTCTTGTATTGTGTGTCTTCTGTGTTTTTGTTTCTGCATTTGTTTTATTTTATTGCTCCACGGTCATGTTTTTCTAACATATACTAATTCTAACTACACGTCTAACTAAACATATATCTAACTAAACTACTTAAATTATACTAAACAAATTAACAAAAATAAATCACAAACTGACCTAGAGAAATGCTCCAGATTTCTCCTATGTATGATCATTGTCTTAGCTGATCGGAGGGAGGAAACCCACACCGAATTATCCATGAGCTTCTCGTAAACGATAGCTGCAGTGCACTTCAAGTATGATTACAGGACAAAAAAGACATAAAAATTACAACAACCTTATGATTTATAAATCTTCACCATTAGACAAATCTGTATGCAAAGACTTATACAAAATAATTCAATTGATGAAGAAGATAAATCTGTCATTCATTAACTGAATAAAGTAATTGTTGTATTTCTTAAGTAATGAAAGAAATCAGATATGGATAAAACATTAATTAAATCATATCATTCTGTAACAGACTATGATAGCTAAAGTAGTCTATAATCAACTGCAAATGACATGCGTAAACTTGAAACAAAAGATTGATATATTGAAAAGCGAAAGTTGTAGCAAGACATCAACTATTGTCTCAATTTGTATTAGAAATCCATAGCCTAGTTCTCCCACAAGTGAGGATGCCCCTTATTACAAAAAATAATAAGTATTTAAAGACCTTCTACAGGGTAAAACATCCCTGTGGAAGTTATCAAAACTGTTTACATAAAATCTGGGAAGACATCTCAAGTCTGACTAAACTAGGAACCTAAAATAAAACTAAAACACACAAATATCTCCTAGACTGTCCAGCATGTCCAATGCAATTCGGATGTACCTGAAAAGGGTTAAAAATGAACAAGTTAGGAGGATATTTTATTAATAAAATGATAAAAAAATCTAATTCTATAGACTAACTACAGAATCTTGCGATTCTGTAGCTGGTCTAAATCAGACACAAAATCAGCATAAAAATCAATTCAAATCTTTTAAAGAATTAAATTCAACTATTTACAAGTACCTAATAACTAATTGAAATACAAACGAATCATTCAAATTGAGATTGTTATACTAATTCGAGATTAAAACGAAACTAAAATCAAATGACTACAGAGATGCATATACTCTGTTTCGTTTGTTACCACAAAGTCGGGTGAACAGAATCATAATCAAACAGTAATGAAATCGTTTCATATCAAACTGAAATCGATACAATTAAAACAAGTCATAGGAAATTGTTATGCTTCCTCATCAACAGGAGACACGATCGAATCCAAACAAGCTCATTTTCAAATCGACATAACTGTATTGCCATAACAAACGATCCATGCCATGAGCGAATTAAATCACAACTGGCGTGTGAATGTTCATTAACAAAATCATAACAGGATCAATCAGTTGATAACAGGATTCGTAAGAGTTGTCCGATCATTCGTTATTGCAAATTGGGGCAGACAAAATCATTCACGAAATCATTTCTTGAGTACATTTCGAAATGACTATTACCCAAATTTCCTCATACGAATTTGACAGAAATAACATAAGTCAGTCTGAGTTAACAAACTCATTTGAAAATTAAAATTAATAGAGCTGCAATCAAGTCTATTTTTGATACGAATACAACTCATAAAATCGATCATACTAACTGAAGATACACAGCAATCCAATCAAGCGAATCGAACAGTTGGGGTTTAACATAGTTGTTGTGAATCAAAATCGTCCCATGATTCGGGCATATTTACACAGGCTTAAATTAGAATATCATTTCCATATAGAACAGAGTCATTCTTTCCAAATAGGAGCCGAACAGAGTTGTATTCCTGTTTTAGAAGATTACATGACACAACAAATTAAAATATCGTAACAACCAAACTCACGAAATCGTTTCAAAAATCAAATCATCAAAACTCAATTAGGGTCGATGTGATCCGACTACAACGAAATCATACCAAATCAAAATATGATCGTGCTCTAAATTTAGCATGAAAACCTCCTATTCAAGTTGGATACAAACAAATTGAATCGAAAGCAAACCATCGATTTCGTTAACTCAACAGACAAACGAATCAAATTCGATGAAAATCTATCAGTGGCTAAACTGGGTATGAGAAAATCGTGTATCCAAATCGAAACTTCATTTATTTTTAGCAAAGCGAAAAAAATGTATAGGATGAACAACATTATGACAGAGCCATTTTGAATGATAGACAAAGCTATTTGAAAACCAGATTCAAATCAGTATATTAATCCTGGTCATTCACAAAACTAAAATGATATTAAAATTCATACCTGTATGACAAGCAAATGGCTTGATCATGACATTTTGGAGTTGACAATGGCTATAGCTGATTCAACATTCCGAAATACGATGGAACCAGTGGTCCTCTACTTCCTATCAATAGCTTGAAGTTTGTTTCTTTGGCTGGTCAACACTGCAACTTGGTTTTCCAACGCTTTGAATTTTGATTGAAGTAAGGGAACATCTATATAGTATCGTTCCAACCACAAATCACATTGGTCACATGACGACTTTCCGGTCTTCGAAGGTGCACGTGAGGGTTTGGTTACATTGCCGAGGGTTTCGTTAGGTAGTTCGATCCCTGGGTAACTGGGATTGTTTCTTAGGCAAGGGGGAAGATTTGAAACGAAGTCATAAGGTGGATCGGTGCACAGACCCTGTGAGTAAGGGTACTCACTAGCTTGGAAGCATTCTATGTCATAGTTTGAATCCTCACTAAGGACTATGGGCTTCTGCTCAACACTAGGTTTAGGCTTATTTCTAGCCATTCTCGAGATAAGCTGAGCATTCTTTTTTCCTTTGCCATCAACAATAGGGTTACCTCTAACCTTTTTTCTCACAGGCCTTTTTATAGCCTCAACCTTCTCAGTTATAACGTCGGGTAAGTCAATATCAGGGTCGACCAAAGGCTTAGGAGAGGGCAGTAGGACATGGAAGGGCACGGGTGGCCCGTCCTTGGTTTCATTAACCACAGGGTTGTCAATCTGGATAGGGTCTTCATCATCAAAACCATTTCGAGCGATAAAATCTCGCCAACTATCACCGTGGAGACTTAAGTGATGGAAAATGATAAGTCTAATTATTCCATGGTGGAACAGGCTACTATCGGCCTTCTCCCTTTTAAACCTTTTTGACATTTTGTACAGGCTACGTTGGAAGTAGAAAGGCATATTCAATGGATACCCTATAAAATTTATTAACAAACGTAGGTGGTAGAGAAAAACGAGTCCATATCGACCCTCGCAGGTCAGGAATTGTTTAACTACTATCAAAAGGTCATGTCATTGTGGTTTAAGCATGGACATGGGCATACCTCTGTCACAAGATGTTACCTTTCGCGAGACGAACAGTAGTGGCCATGGAACCTCTTCCACTTTTGAATTTTTAAACCAACGCTGGCCCGTGGCTGCTAACCCGGTGGCAGAGCTAATAAACTCTTCACTGATTTCCAACTGAATGTCACCCACATTGGCTCTACAGCCATCAAAAGTCAGGGTGAACTGTTGTGCAACAAATAAATTAAAACCCTCAAACTTCTGCACGAAGGTGAGCCAACCGCTATCCTCTAAGTCTTTCCGGGCATTGTCGAATAGTAGCAAGGCTTGGCTACCATTCGGCTCAACTCGCACCACCGGTGCCATGGAACCGAGCACACGGTGAATGAGCCATTGTTTGGATCATAGCATACACAGGAGCAGAGTGCACGAAGGGTTACCCAAGCTAACAGAGGTGAAACAGGGATAAGGGATAGGCATTAATGACATCGTGCAAAGGTGGTGGAGCTTATTTTTGCCATGCATAATAGTTATTTCCAAGGTACAACCGCCAGCACTTATAGCTATTCAACCCACTATTGTATAGTTAAAAAATCATGTCACTTTCCCGACCAATGAAATCAATGGTAAGTGTATAAACCAACGTGCGCAATCAAAGTTATGCCATAGTTTTAAACACCCGACATACAAATTGAAACCAATACCAATGTTTTGGACCAATGCGCCAATGTGTTGTAACAACTCATATCAAGAGTTTAACCAATGTGCCAATGCGTTTTGAACTAGGTGTCATATCAAATGACATATATCAAGGGTTTAACCATAACACCTATATATTTTTATGAAACCAATGATCAAGTAGATCAAATAAAAGAACATATAAATTCAATTACCAATGCATCACAAACTTAATGAAACAAAATTACACAATCAATCGAAGCATGAGTACAGATCAAAAGGTGTTGCCAACTGTATAATGATAAGTGAAATGTCAGCGCAATGGGCATATCAACAAGAAGGATAACGACAATTCAATAATGATTTTAATGTGACTTCGAAAGACCAAGTTTTCACGCTTACAGTCATGAAAACAAAAATGAAGGTAAATGTGCGAATGTCTCAAAAATAAAAGTGTTGTTTATTTGAAAATTGCGACGAAAAATTGATGTTTGCAAAACATTGGTGTAGGCAGCTTATAAGACAATGGAAAAATGTGAATAGGCTTCCAATAGGAGTTGAGAAGAACATTGTATAATTGGTAAGATTAGGAGGCTCCGCTCACACCGGAGTTAATCACGAGGTTGCGCGAATTTAGTTGAAGGGATACCCCCCGGACACTTGCCTAGCGTCAGAGATATTTCTATGGATTTATTCATATTTGGGGATCTTTCTAGTACCCATACCTCTGTGAGAGGCGGTGCTTTCAAGGTTTTAGGCTTTGCTACCCTGCCCATATGGTAATCCAGACTTATGACTGCTTGCTTGTGCATCGGTTATATAGTGGTTTATTAGTTTCTTGACTTAGGTATCTCATAGGTTACTTGCAAGGGTTATTCTACTTGTACCATGGGTTAGATAGGGGTCGTACATCACACAACCTTTATGGAAGCTTACCTCTCCAAGGGGATCCGACTGACTGGTTTTTAATCCCACGAGGGCCCCTATAACTGATTTTGTTACCTCCAAACTTTAGCGGGGAGTCTCATGTCCCTCTTGGATGAGACATACCTTCTTTAGTGAGGTAGGCCACTCAACCACTTTAGCCCATTTTCATTCATATTGGTCGTTTGACTTTTTGGTATTCTCTTTGATTATTAGTTGACCATAGGATTTCGAGTTAAGTCTTTGTTATCATGGATAGTGGAGTTGCTTTTGCTCCCTCGTTTATTGCTACCTCCCCCATGACGTTCATGGGGGAAAATCCATCCTCTTTTTATAATGGTATGCATAAGTATGGTACTTAGTCAATGCCTTGGGTCTCTAATCATTTTTCTCATGGTATGTTTGATATGTCTTCGCACTTTCCATCCTCTGTCTCACCTCCTTATGTGAATAAAAGTTTTGGGTCTAGGGGCATGATGCCTCCTTCTTATCCCTCTCTGTTTGGTGGGAGTCATATCCTTCAAACACCTCTTATGGTAGGATGTTGGAATATTCCTTCCTACGAATCCACTATGCGATAAGTAAGCAGGGATGATTTTAAGGATGGAAATTTATTTTAAAAAGTAGAAACCTTGACGAATCTTACTAATTCTTCATGTGCCAACTATAAATGTTTGGCGATAGTTTTGTAAAAATATTCAAATTTCTAAGGATTTTATATAGTTTTTATAAAATTTTGGCGATTTTTAAGGTAAAATAATTTTATCCTATAGAATTTGGGTGAATCATTTTTAAAATAGCGAATCTTTTTTTTGGAAAAACCATGGAAAATTAGCCCATGAGTGAAATTTAGCCCCTAAAATCATCCCTAGAAGTAAGTGCCCAAATATGAAATCATTCTACTTATTACACTCCTTCCACTTATCCTTCTTCTGCCATGTCGGTTCCTATGAACACTTTTCCTATGGCGGACCTTCGTCTTCCCTATGGTGTTTCATCTAGGGGAAGTTATTTTTATAGCATGGGAAACCCCCTTCATGAAGTTCCTTCAGCTGGGGGCAACATATATCCTCACATGAGTAACCCTTGCCATGTCTCTTTCTCTTCGAAAGAGGCTTCCTTAGTGTCGATTCCCTTACAACCCTTTATGAATCAGTATGGAGGAGGATACTATCCCGTTGGACAGGGACATGGAGTAAACCAGGATCCTTCCTAGCCTGCAATTTCTCAGAACCAATCTTTCCTTGGACCTTGGTCTCAAATGTTGAAATTCATCACTACCACGAGTCCGGTCACTACTAGTCATACTGGAGCTCCATCTCCTACCTCTTCTAGTCATGTTGGAGATTGGTCAAAAACCTCTACAAGTCACGTTGAAGACCATCAACCAGCTGCTGCAAGTCATGTTGGGGGCACAAGTCCTGTCACTACATGTCATACTAACATTATATCACCAAACTCTACTAGTCATGTTGTAGATTGGTCGAAAACCTCTACGAGTCATGTTGAAGACATGCAACCAGCCGTTGCAAGTCATGCTGGGGGCACATGGCTAGTCACTGCTAGTCACACTGCACATACATCACCAACCTCTGCTAGTCATGTTGGGGATCCATCGCCAACCTCTGAGAGTAATGTTGGATATTTGATACTAGCCTTTGCAAGTCATGTTGGGAGCATGTCACCATCCACTGCAAGTTATGCTGGGAGCATTCATATGATTGAGAGGCCTAGACATCTCAGACCTAAGCCTAGATTCCTTTGAAAAACTTTTGAAGGAAGTCACCTTACTCATTTGTGTCCTATTACTATTGGGATACCAAAAGCGTGGGGCTCACCTAAGGGACCTTCAGGTTCTGAGCCATCTATGGTTTCACAACACTCTGTTCCTTCTTTGGTTGATGCAATAATCATGTCGATGCAATATTTGGATGACACCCCTTTTCCTTTAGGGGTCGATACGTCGTTTGACCTTGTTGTCTCACATCCCATTCAACATGTGTTCATGTTGATGCAATCTTCGACCAACACCTCCCCTATGTTTGGGGGCGATGCGTCTCTTGACCTTGTTGTCTTGCATCTTTTTCAACCAACGACCGTGTCGATGAAATCTTCGACTGACAACACTCTTGTTTTTTTGGGTAATGTTCCTCTTGAACTTCTTGTCTCGCATCCTATTCAACCAATGGTTGAGGAAGTGGTCATATCGATGCAATATTTGATCGACCCCACTCTTCTCTAGTAGAGTGAAAAGTATAAGGAAATGATCATGCCAATGCAATTTTTGGTCGATCCCACTCTTCTGGTTCTGGTTCTATACCTTCTATGCCATGTCCTTAGCATTTCTAGTACTTCACCTTTTGAACAAGAGAGATTTTTACTCTTCCCGATTTCTCTTCCTCCAAGTCTTGATGAGGTTCCCTTTGATTGGGATGGTCTTGTGAGGTATTCAATGCCTCCACCTATGTCTTTTCGAGGAAGATACATTATCCGATATAACACGACGATGATAACCTCTGTTAACGATGATAACGATGATGATATAATACTTGGAGAGCTTCATGTATTCCTAATATTGTGTTGGTTCTTCATAAGATACTGGCCTTCCGCAGAAGATCGGTACGGGAGCCTTGGCCTCCCCCTTTACATGTTTATTAGAACAACAAAATGAGTCTCAGTTAATCTTTTTTCCGACTCGTCTAAAAAATGAAAAGATTGTCGAGTGATTTGTCCCTTTCACACTCGTTAAATTGGATTTGAAAGGTCATGAGTCTTAGTTAAGATATTTTCCGACTCGTTATCAAAAATAGAAAATATTGCCAAGTGAACTTGTCTTTTTCACACTCATAAATTGGATTTGAAAAGACGTCTATTTGGCACAAGTTTACCCCTTTTTCACACCAAGTAGACTAAAAGACATAAAAAAAGATATTTTTTCACGTTAATTTGTGATTGCATCTCATGCCCTCACTTGCAATATTGAGACTTTAGTTGGTTCTCTCTTTGTGTTATAAACCGTTTCCTAAGCAATTTCCGCATCCTCAACCAAGCAGAGCCTTGTTTATATCCTTCGCAATTTGGCACCCTGTACCCTGGAGGGAACATCACCCTGAGTGTCCATCGCCTGCATGCATTTCCTTGCATTAAGCATAGGTATGTTCCACTGTTGGAACTAGTGTTCCTATTTGTGACACTCGTTCCCTCCTCTGTATTATAGCATTTATTTGTTATATATAAAAAAAAAAACGGGCGGTAAGGGAGTACTATATTATAATCGACAGTAGTCGTGTTGCGTTTGAACAAAGCACAAAGTTATTGAGTCCTTGCATCATCATAATTTTTGGGTTTATCATGGCCTTAGGAAGTAGATCTCATTACAGAGTTTTCTCTACCGACCGGTTACTCTTCCAGTCCATATAAAGAACGTTATTGGTGCCCTTATCCCACAAACAAGGGAATCTCATACACCAATTTGGTGTGGCTTGGCCGTGACCTTAAAAATAGATTATTATTATTATTATTATTATTATTAGTCACATCAATAATTCTATGCTGCGAGAGTTCACTATATGTCTCATTCTCTTGTTCAAAGGAAGTCTATCAACCTGTGTCAGATACTCTTCATAAATATTAACTTTGCATGTAGGCCATACCCTTAGCTTGTCTCATAATCACATGATACTATGGTCTTATCACACACCCTAGACCTATTTTCATCATCAGTAGGTCACCTTGAACCCAACAATCAACATTTCATTATTGATCGTTGACTGGGTGGTTTCCCTTATGTTTGACGACAAGACATCTATTCACACTTTGATATTCCTGCAATGTCTTAGATTCCATTATCTTTATTGGTGGTATCCTCGCCTTTGTCAATGGTTTTCATCATTGACTGCTATTCATAGGGTCTTTTTTGTATACCTCTTGCATTTGGTACACGCGAAAGACACACAGGGTTGTTGGTTCGTGAACATGTTCTTCGTCCGATCTCCACCAAATCATGAAGCTCTTCCTTTGTTCCTCATGCTGACTGATGAGAGATGCCTTAATTCTCTCCTTTTAGCGGGTCTCTTTCCATCGACTTCAACTCATTTATTATGGATACAGGACCTAGAGTTTTATGAGTACCTTGAGGCTTACAGTAATTAGTGGCAGGATCTCTCACCGTTGACAGATGGGAATACATCAATGTCTCCTGATCAATGGATTTCTCAAGTTTTTGACACCGAATCCTTTATTCACACTTGTAGGAATTTACTCGGTGCCTTGATACCTACTTTCATTATGGGTAGGATTTCTTTTGTTTTTTAACAATATACTTCAATGATCGGTAATCAAACGATGTCTCATTATGTTCAACCTCAACTCCTTTACTCACATGATGTAGACTTGCACCCTTGGCAGATAGTGTAGAAGACTTGAAGACATCACTATGTGGCTGCAGATTTTCTGAGTTGTTGCTTCCCTTTCATTGGACCAACACCTATTCGACTTCAGTGATCATGGGAGATCATATTGTACTCCATGTTATACATATATCTGCAGATTGATTTTGAGTCTGGTTTCACTAGGCCTTGTTTGTGACTATGACAACTTTTGTCATGCAACCGCATTTGTATTTTCTTATTCATGGCCATGAACACTTGTTTGGTATATTTTCCACATGGATCTGCATTGTATTATTCATAGCCATTTATGCAAAGTTAGTACAGAATGTAATGAGCAATTGAGTTCGTCCAGTTATTTCTCTACCACTCCACTTCTGGGTTATTTATAATGTATTTCGGCCATCACAGATACTCCTATAATCTCACACATTAGGGGGCATATGTTATAGAAATATTTTCCTCACCATTGCTATCTTGCACAGAGGGCCTTTTTCCATTTCCCTATGTAGACTTATCATCCCTTTTTGATGAATCTAGAGCCAAAAATATACATTTTTCCACATATACACTCCCTATCTGCTATACAAGATGCGTATACGCTAGCTGCTCCACTACAGTCCATGTACATCGATATTTGTGCCACAAAATACAAAAATGAGGTCAGGTTTCCATGTCACGACAGGAGATCTCTGATCCTTGGCCTTCCATATACTGGAAACATTCCGAATCGGCCCTTCGGTTTCATTTTGAAGGCTATAAAACCACAATTCTGAGCTATGGAAAAGGAGGAGAAAGAATTCAACTTTGAGAGAAAAGTTACTCTGGAGAAATTACTTCATATTGAGTCTACATCCCTTTGTCCCTCAAGTCTAAACACAGTGTTCAACCCCTAAGCTCTTTCCCTATTGTTGAGAGAACCTCATTGTCTCTCTCCTATGAGCTTGCCTTTGGTGGAGGATTGAAGTGGTGGAGGCCCAGTTGGAAGGAACTTGGTTCCTTGGTTACGAAGCGTGCCAACACGAAAGTCTGTAATGTTGTCACTTATGTTGATCAATTATTAATAGAAATACTCCTTTCACGTCCTATTGGTATCGTGCAAATATATGATTATTATCCATGGGCATGTTTGTAATGTTTATTAATGGATTATGCTATCTGATATGCTAACCCTTTATATCATCACTATGTACTTGTTATGCTTATTTGTTAAGAACTTATTGCAGGTATAAATCTTTGGGTCGAAGTGCTCAACAGTGGAACATCATCGAACGTTGGATCGAGGTAGGCCTCTTTCTTATCTTGCACATTAGTTTATATAGCATATGTGGAATTGATTTGATTTATGCAGTTATACCTGTCTGTTGGGAAAAACTCTCTATGGCCAAGGATAAACCACAACAGGTATGACTGCAAAAATCAACTCAATTCCAACATATGCTATATAAACTAATGTTCAAGATAAGAAAGATGCCTACCTCAATCCAATGTTCGATGATGTTCCATCATTGAGCACTTTGACCCAAATATTTATACCTGCAATAAGTTCTTAACAAACGAGCATAGAAAGTACATAATGATGATATAAAGGGGTTAGCACATCATATAGAATAATCCATTAATAAACATTACAAACATGCCCATGGACAATAATCATATATTTTCACGATACCAATAGGACGAGAAAGGAGTAGTTCTATTAATAATTGATCAACATAAGTGACAACATTACAGACTTCGGTGTCGGCACAGTTCAAAACCAAGGAACCAAGTTCCTTCCAACTGGGCCTCCACCACTTCAATCCTCCACCAAAGGAAATATCATAGGAGAGAGACAATGAGGTTCTCTCAACAATAGGGAAAGAGCTTGGGGGTTGAACACTATGTTCATACTTGAGTGACAAAGGGATGTAGACTCAATATGAAGTAATTTCTCCAGAGTAACATTTCTCTCAAAGTTGAATTCTTTCTCCTCCTTTTCCATAGCTTGGAATTCTGTTTTTATAGCCTTCAGAATGCAACCGAAGGGTCGAGTCAGAACGTTTCTAGTATATGGAAGGCCAAGGATCAGATATCTCCTATCGTGACATGGAAACCCGACTTCATTTTTCTATTTTCTGGCACAAATTTCGATGTATACGGGTTGTAGTGGAGTAGCCAGCGTATACACATCTTGTATAGAACATAAGGAGCGTATATGTGGGAAAATGTATATTTTTGGCTCTGGATTCATCAAAAAGGGATGACAAGTCTGCATAGGGAAATGGAAAAAGGCCCTTTGTGCAAGATAGCAATGGTGAGGTAAATCTTTCTATAACAACTACAACAAAGGGCTTAAAAGGTGAGAGATACTTTATGTTATTAGTTGATGATTATACAAGAATGACTGCAGTTTGTTTTCTCAAGAACAAGTCAGAATCTTTTGAAAACTTCAAGATCTACAAGGAAATGGTTGAAAATGAGATGGATTCAAGAATCAAATTCTTGAGATCTGATAATGGAGGAGAGTTCACTTCAAATGAATTTATGGATTACTGCAACATTCATGGAATAAAAATACAATTCTCTATTTCTAGGACACCTCAATAGATTGGAGTTGTTGAAAGAAAGAACAATATAGTATAGGAAATGGCTCGAACAATGTTAATGTTTTCCAAATTGACATATATATTTTTGACACAGGAAGTGCATACAATAGTTCACATTCAAAACAAATTAATGCTCAGAAACAACTGATAAAACTTCCTACGAGATATGAAAAGGAAGACCAACAAATGTGAAGCACTTCAGAGTTTTTGGAAGAAAATGCTACATCAAAAGAGAATATGGCAGAATGGGAAAGTTTGACTCTCATGTGGACAAAGGAGTACTTGTTGGTTACTCAAGTAAAAGGAAAGAATACAAGTGTTACAATCTAATATTGAAGAAAGTTGTGGAAAGCATCAACGTAACAATTGATGAAACAGGCAAACCAGAATCAAAGGAAGAAGAAAATAAATCAATGGAACAACTTTTCGAAGAAGAAGTAGAAGATGAAGAAGAAGAGGAAGATGAAGAGAATATGACAGAAATAGAAGAGCAAGTTCAACAAGTATCTCCAAAGACACCTAGTAGACGAGTACAGAAGAATCATCCTTCATATCATATTATTGGAAACAAAGATGCAGGAGTTGAGACTAGAAGAAAAATTCGTTCACCAGAAAAAAACACACCTAGCACTCTTATCTACAATTGAACCAAACTATTTTGAAGAAGTGAACAAGGATGAATTTTGGAATAAGGCCATGAATGAAGAATTGGATCAAATAGAGAAAAATGACATTTGGGAACTAGTTCCAAGACCAAAGAATAAGAATGTGATCGATACAAAATGGGTTTTCAGAAATAAATTAAATGAAGATGGACAAGTTACAAGGAACAAAGATAGAATGGTATGTAAAGGATATGCACATATTAAAGGAATCAACATTGAAGAGGCATTTTCCCCAGTTGCCAGAATGGAAGCAATCCATTTTCTTTTAGCCTATGCATGCTCCAAAAATGTTAAAGTATATCAGATGGACGTAAAATCAACTTTTCTGAATGGGGAACTTGAAGAATAAGTCTAAAGTGAACAACCAGAAGGATTTCAGTTGTCAGAGAACACAGATTATGTGTGTAAATTAAATACGGCCTTGTATGGTCTAAAACAGGCCCCTAGAGCATGGTACTCCAGACTAGATAAGTATCTGCAACAGGAAGGGTTCAGAAAAGGAAGTGTAGACAACAACCTCTACATCAAGGTAAGTCAAGGTAATATTTTATTAATTGAATTTTATGTTGATGATATTATTTTTGGTAGTGATGATGACAGGTTAGGCCAGAAATTTGCAAAAGATATGCAGAATGAATTTGAAATGTCATTACTTGGAGAACTATCCTTCTTTTTGGGACTTCAAATACGTCAAAGAAACCAAGGAATTTTTATTTATGAAACCAAGTATATCAGAGAAATGCTAAAGAGGTTTGGAATGGAAGATTGCAAACTAGTTATCACTCCCATGAAAACCAGTTGCAAGTTGAGAAAAGATGATGATTCGAAGTCTACAGATCAGAGGCAATACAGGTCAATGATTGGAAGCCTACTATATGTGATAGCATCCAGACCAAATGTAATGCAGGCATTTGGATAGGTGGCACGATTTCAAGCAGCACCAGAGGAGTCACATGTGTTAGCGGTGAAGAGGATTTTCAAATATCTCAAAGGAACAAAAGAGTTTGGATTATGGTATCCAAAAGGAAAGGATCTATCACTTATTGCCTACACAGATGCAGATTGGGCAAGTTGTATTGATGATCGACGAAGAACCAGTGGAGAAACGTTCTACTTGGGTAAGTGTTTAGTATCATGGCTACGAAAGAAACAATCATCAATATCTTTATCTACAACCAAGGCAGATTATATTGCAGGAGTGTCATGTTGTACATGGGTTCTTTGGATGAAACAAACTCTGACAGACAAACAGGTTGAGTATGATGAGCCCATTCCAATCTATTGTGATAATACAAGCACCATCACTATATCAAAGAACCCCACGATGCACTTCAAGACGAAGCACATTTCAATCAAGTATCACTTTCTATGGGAGCAGGTTGCATAAAATAACATCAGAGTTGACTATGTGGGCACAAAAGAACAACTGATAGACATATTCACAAAACCACTTCCACATGAAGCCTTTGAATATCTTCGCCAGAGACTTGGAGTTATTTCTACTCCAAAATGAATTTTTTTTTTGAATGATTATATAATATGTCTTAGATTTAAACAAGGAAACACCATAAGAGGACAGTTCAGTTAGGGGGAGAAGCCCCGGATAGAAAGATACATTTTCCATTGATGAAAAAGGGGGAGAGATTTATTAGATACAGAGGACAGAGGCATGGTTCCAGAGGGATCATGAGTGATATGATTATCATATGTAGAGGATAAAGGTATGGTTATAGGGGGAGCATGAGTGATATGATTTCAGTGTTGCATCAGAGTGTTTCCATCAATGCCAAAGGGGGATATTGTTGATTAAGGTTGGTTGTCATTGATGTAAACCCTTGAAGAAAGCCCCATAGCACATATGATTGGGTAATGAACCAAATTTTATTTTATTTAAAGATGAATCATTATTTTCTTTTCATGGTTGATAAGAAGTAAATATGGATGAACTCCAAAGTGGTCCCCTTATGGTGAAATCCCTCACGGAAAGACGCTTTGCGGAGTGAGAGAACCCATGATTAATTGTGGAATAATGAGATGAAGGACAATGCAATTTTCAGTGAAACTATCCTAGATGCATAGTGCTTTTCATTCCATTTCTGGTGGTATGTGGAACATCACATAAATCCTCACGGTTAGAGAGTTATGGCCATGTGAAGTTGGAGAACCCAGGTTTGGGTAATGGACCCACGTTTGTTTGATGGATAATGGTATATGTTTTAATATATTTGCAGGTAATAATATTCTATATGCATATTACATGTCATGCCATTTCTAGTTGTATGTGGAACATCACATAAATCCTCATGGTTTGAGAGTTATGGCCTTACGAAGTTGGAGGACCCTCATATGTTGGCTTGAAGCCCCAAAAGGTCAAAGTAGTCAAAGTGGTTTAAGATATTTTAGAAGGTAAATAATAAAGTGAAGTGATGAGAGTACTATAATTCAAATTGAATACAAAATAAATTATTTAAATAATAAATTTAATGGAGAAATTAGAAGTGGGTTAACCCTAAAATAAGGAAATTGGGCAAAGTGACCTAGAAGATGTTTTTAAGGAAGCTACTTGAAGAGTATAAATAAGAGGCAAGGCTCTCTCATTTTAATCACACTTGAGAATATTGAATACCTATAGGTGTCTGAGGTAACCAAAGGATATCTAAGCCGAATTTCCGAGGGAAAGCGAAGAAAAGAAGGTTGGAATTTAAGGAAGGATAAATTCTTTTGATGATGCTTTCTAAGGTATGTTATTTACAGGCCATCTCACCATTTTCGAAATAACTTTTTTTATAGAATGAATTAGACTGTAAAATTGATATTCCATTAAGGAAACATATCCAATTATCTTTGGTAAAAAAATGTTCTTGTGAGTCGTTGTATTTTTGGAGTTACACTCTGTGGAAAATAGGGTTTGTGGATAGTCCTGAAACTAGTCAAAAATAGGTGTCTTCGGTAAAAATGTCATAACTTCTTCATAAAAGATAAAAATTTAGTAATACCAAATGTTTTGGTTATATTACAGTCTGTAGTATGCTTTTTAACAGTTTCATATTGATTCAACAAATATTCCATGTGGGGCACGCTCTACAAGGTTGCTCTCTAGAATAAGCTAGAATTCAACAAGGTATGCCATTTTTGCTATAACTCATTTTATAAGAGGTTCCAAGTAGTGAAACCTGGATGAATTGCATAAAACAAAATGAATAACATTATGTATCAGTTTCATATATTTACTCATTACAGGTACAAAGTTATGATCATTTCAAGTTAGGGTTGTTGACTAATCCAAAACTAGTCATGTGAGACTAAAGAAAATTTTGATGAAGATGCTAGTCTCTTGTTGTCAAAGTTAAGGAAGGTTTGCAGGTATGTGATAATATACACCAGGTCTATTATAGAGTTACAAATCATATTTGGATGATGAAATGGATGAGGGATTTTGGTTAAGGTACATGTTAGGTACATGGTTGAGACAAGTAGTTGATGAGGTGGCACACACATGAGGTGTATAGTTGATGATGTTGGTACATATTGATGAGTCATAGTTGATGAGTAGTTGAAACATGATTGATACATACTTGGTACATGTTTGGTTGCACTTTTGTATGGTACAGGTTGATTACAGTTTGTTTGGTACAGGTTGGTGCATGGTTGATGCACTTGTTTATGTTACATGTTGATTACAGGTTGAGCTACAGGTTGATGCATGGTTTAGGTTTATTGGTACAAGTTTACAGCGATATATATCATAATGATAGTGTGACAGTGGTTCCATCATTCTGCTTCTACTTCAAGGCGGTTGGAAAGGGAAAGGATAGGTGGTTGTAGTCGGAGAACATAGGGGGTTGTAGCCTCCTTCTGGTTGTAGCCATAGAATTGGGGAGTTGGAGCTTCCCTCAGGTTGTAGCCTGAGAAACTAGGGGGTTGGAGCCTCCTTCCAATTGCAGCTGGAAAACAAAGGAATTTGGTGCTTCTAATGAATGTAATTCTTCAAGACATATAAGAAAAATCATTTCGTGGTTTTCTCCCGCTTCGGGATTCCACGTAAAACACTGGTGTATTGTGTATGTGTATGATTGTTCATTGCTCATTATTGGATGATAATTCTACATTGATATAACACTTGGATTATTTGGTTTAAAATGGATTATAATTTCTCTATTACTGATTCACCCCCCCGCCCTCTCAGTAATCCAACATCTTTTACTACCATGAATACAACTGTTCATGTCTCACTGTCACTGACTTCATTTTCATCTGATGGTGAGTTCTCTTATTTGGTGCATAAGATTTTCTTGAAAACTTTCTTTGTAGTTATTTTTCCTTTATATGTGTGTTTTCCTTTTGAGTAACCTTCATCATTTCTTTGTTTCTTATGAGGACATTTGTTAGAAAAATTACCAATACCATCACAATTAAAACAAATTAAAGGAAGCTTACCTCTATACCTACGGGCGGTTCCCTTGTTCAGTCTTTTAACGAAGTTAGCCACTTCTTCATCATCTTCTGAGACGCCACTTTTGATGCTATATTCTTCTTGTTGTTGTTTCTTTTTATTTGATATTTTAGATGCTTTTAAGGTTGCTTCTTTAACATATGGATTTTCCTGTTCAGTTTTAATTTCATATGCTGTGAAGATTCAATGCAGTTCGTCCATGCTTATTGAGTTTAGATCCAATATTTCTTCTAGTGTTGACAGCTTAGGGTTGAATCTCATAGGAAGAGATCTTAGTACCTTTTGGACAATTACAGATTCTTTGATTTCTTCTCCCAATCCTATGATTGCATTCATTGTTTCATCGAATCGTAAGAAGTAGGCTGCAATGTTTTCATCTTCCTTCATTTTTAGTTGTTCGAACTAACCTCTGTAAGTTTGAAGATTTTCTACTTTGACCTTTGTATCTCCTTCATAAATATTTCGAATCTTGTCCCAAATCTGTTTAGCAGATTTACAATGTGCAACTTTGGTGAATATCGTATCACTAAGACCATTCAAAAGTGCATTTTTAGCTTTGGAATTATTCTCACCAAGTTTCACTTCTTTGTCATTTGTTGGTGGAACTGTTGGTGTTGTGTATCCATCTACAATTGATTGCCAAACTTGAAATCCATGTGCCTATATATATGTCTTCATCCCTATTCTCCAAAAAGCATACTTCTATCCATCAAACTATGGTGTTCCATTTTTATACAAGTTGTTTCTCTCCATGATCTACCTTTCAGTGGTTAAACTAATTTCTGAAGGAACCTGCTCTGATACCAATTGTTGGATTACTGAGAGGGGGGGTGAATTAGTAATAGAGAAATTATAATCATTTTTAAACCAAATAATCCAAGTGTTATATCAATGTATAATTATCATCCAATAATTAGCAATGAACAAATGAACAATCATACAGATACATAATACACCAGTGTTTTACGTGGAAACCCGAAGCGGGAGAAAACTGTTTTTTCTTATATGTCTTGAAGAATTAATTCATTGTAAGCACCAAATTCCTTTGTTTTCTAGCTGCAACTGGAAGGAGGCTCCAACCCCCTAGTTTCTTAGGCTACAACCTGAGGGAAGCTCCAACTCCCCAATTCTTTGGCTACAACGAGAAGGAGGCTACAACCCCCTATGTTCTCCAACTATAGCTGGAAGGTGGCTACAACCTCCTGTCCTTGCCCCGTCCAACCGCCCTGAAGTAGAAATAGAATTATGGAACCATTTTCACACTATCATTGTGAGATATATCGATGTAAACCTGAACCATGCATCAACTTGTACCTCAACCTATAATCAACTTGTACCATAAACAAATGCATCAACTATGCACCAACCTGTACCAAACAACCTGTAATCAACCTGTACCATACATAAGGGAAACCAACCATGTAGCAAGTATGTACCAATCATGTGTCAACTACTCATAACTATCACTCATCAATATGTACCAACATCATCAACTATACACCTCATGTATGTGCCACCTAATCAACTACTTGTCTCAACCATGTACCCAACATGTACCTTAACCAAAAGCCCTCATCAATTTAATCATCCAAATATGATTTGTAACTTTGTAATAGACCTGGTGTATATGATCTCATACCTGCAAACCTTCCTTAACTTTGACAATAAGAGACTAGCATCTTCAACAAACTTTTCTTTAGTCTCACATGACTAGTTTTGGATTAGTCAACAACCCTAACTTGAAATGATCATAACTTTGTACCTGTAATGAATAAAGATATGAAATTGATACAAAATTTTCTTCAGTGTTTTTTGTGCAATTCCTCCAGGTGTCACTACTTGGAACCTCTTAGAAAATGAGTTATTGAAAAAATGGCATACCTTGTTGAATTCTGGCTTATTCTAGAGAGTGACCTTGTAGAGCGTGCCCTGCACGGAATATTTGTTGAATCGATCTGAAAATGTTACACAAAATACTAAATATTGTACTCTAACAAACACATTTGGTCTTACTGAATTTGGATCTGTTATGAATAAGTTATGATGTTTTTACCGACACCTTAGAAAGCATCATCAAAAGAATTTATCCTTCCTTGAATTTCTTCACTCTTTTCTTCACCTTCCCTCAGAAATTCGGCTTAGATATCCTTTGGTTACCTCAAACAACTATAGGTATTAAATATGCTCAAGTGTGATTAAAATGAGAGAGCCTTGTCTCTTATTTACACTCTCCAAGTAGCTTCCTTAAAAACATATTCTAGGTCACTTTGCCCACTTTCCTTATTTTAGGGTTAACCCACTTCTAGTTTCTCCATTAGATTTATTATTTAAATAATTTATTTTGTATTCACTTTGAATTATAGTACACTCATCACTTCAATTTATTATTTACCGTATAAAATCTCTTAAACCACTCTGACTACTTTGACCTTTTGGGGCTTCAAGCCAACATATGAGGGTCCTCCAACTTCGTAAGGCCATAACTCTCAAACCGTGAGGAGTTATGTGACATTCCACATACCACCAGAAATGGCATGACATGTAATATCCATATAGAATAGTATTACCTGAAAATATATCAAAACGCATACCATTATCCATCAAACAAACTTGGGTCTATTACCCAAACCTAGGTTCTCCAACTTCACATGGCCATAACTCTCTAACTGTGAGGAGTTATGTGACGTTCCACATACCACCAGAAATGGCGTGACAAGCACTATGAATATAGGATAGTTTCATTGAAAAATTCACTATCCTTCATCTCATTATTACATAATTAAGCATGTGTTCTCTCACTTTACAAAGCCTCTTTCCATGAGGGCTTTCACCATAAGGGGCCCACTTTGGAGTTCATCCATATTTATTTCTTATAAACCATGACAAGACAATAATGAGTCATATTTAAATCAAACAAACATGGGTTCATTACCCAAACCTCTGTGCTATGGGGCTTTCTTCAAGGGTTTACATCAATGAAAACCAACCTTAATCAACAATCTCCCCCTTTGGCATTGATGGCAACACTGAAATCATATCACTCATGCTCCCCCTGGAACCATGCCTCTATCCTCTACCTCTGTCCTCTGCATATGATAAATCTCCCCCCCTTTGTCTTCAATGGAAAAGGTATCTTTCCATTTGGGGCTGCTCCACCTAAATGAATTTTCCTCTTATGGTGCTTCCTCGTGTAAATCCAAAACATATAAGATAAGCATTCAAAAAGAATTCATTTTGGAGTAGAAATAACTCCAAGTATCTGGTGAAGGGTTTAGGTGGCAAAGATATTAGGGAGGTAAAGAAGTTGTTGGATTCCCAAATCATTGTCCCTTTGAGATATTCTGAATGGGTAGCCAACCTGGTCCCAGTAAGAAAGAAAAATGGTGAAATCAGACTGTGTGTCGATTTCAGGAACCTGAACAGAAGCTCTAAGAAGGATAATTATCCTTTGCCAAAGATGGAACACATATTGCAGAGAGTGACAGGAGCACCCAGGATGTCCATGATTGATGGATTTTCTGGCTATATAGAGAAAAGAAAGCCTTCACCACTGCTTGGGGTACATTCATGTATGCTAAGATGCCCTTTGGATTGATGAACATAGGGGAAACCTTTCAACGAGCTATGGACATCATTTTCATTGGAGAAAAGGATAAATTTGTAGTCATCTACCTGGATGACATTATAGTTTTTTCAAGGTCTGATAAAGAACATTGTCGGCATCTGAGAAGGGTCTTCTTAAAATGCATAAAATTTGGTGTCTCCCTAAATCCCAAAAGGTCTCTATTTGCCATGCAGGAGGGAAAATTATTAGGGCACATAGTATTGGTTGAGGGAGTCAGAATTGATTCGAGTAGAGTAGAATCTATCCAAACCTTGTCACTTCCCCAATCCAAAAAGGAAGTTCAGTCTTTCTTGGGAAAAATAAACTTTTTAAGGAGGTTTGTTTCAAACTTTGTTGAATTGGTAAAGCATATCACAACCATGCACAGGAAGTGGAATGAAATGAAATGGACTATTGAGTCTAGAAGCTCTTTCGACCAAATAAAGAAAGCCTTGACTGAGGCACCTATGCTCATTAGCCCTGACTACTCCAAGGATTTATGATTTTATCCTTTGTTTCTTTTGATACAGTAGCAATTGTTTTATTGCAGAAAAATGTTGAAGGGCTAGAGAAACCTATTTCCTTTTTTAGCAGAGCACTGAGGGACGCTGAAATAACGTAAGAAATCATGGAAAAGAAGGCCTATGCTTTGGTGAAATTTCTCAAAGATTTCAGGGTCTATGTCCTGCATTTAAAGGTCATTTCATATGTTCCTTCAACTTCTTTGAAGGATATTCTCATTCAGCCTGACATAGATGGAAGAAGGAGAAAGTGGATCGCCCAAATCCTTCAATTTGATTTGGAAATAAAGCCCACCAAATTGGTTAAAGGCCAAGGTTTAACCAAGATATTGGCTAAATCTAATTGCAAAGATTTGGGGGTCAAATTCATCAACACTTTCTCAAAAAATCATCAAGTTGAGTTGTCTTATACAGTCCCACAAGACAGTTCTCCATTGGAAGAATGCACTTGGTACAAAGACATCATATTTTTTCTGCAAGAGTTGCGACCTCCAGATGGTATGGGAAGAGGCAAGGAGAGAGATTTAAATCTTAAAGAAATTAAATATTGTCTCATTGATCAAGTCTTATACTGGAAATATTTTCTAGGAGTGCTTTTGATATGTCTGGACCCATAAGAGGCCAAAAAGATTATGTTTGATTTTCATGATAAACTATGTGGGGGGCATCACTTCTAGAGAACCACTGCCTATAAGATTCTCAGGGCTACATATTTCTAGCCTACTCTATTCACTAATGTTTGTGCACAAATCAGGGCTTGTGTTAAGTGTCATAAATTCTCTAGGAAGAAGAAACTCAAGTCTTTGCCATTGAATCTCGTGGTAGCTTCAGGACCCTTTCAACAATGGGGCCTAGATTTTATTGGGGAAATTCATCCTCCCTCAAGTGGTCAACACAGTTGGATATTGACTACCATTGATTACTTTAATAAGTGGATAGAAGATATTCCCACAAGGAGTGCTTCTCACAAGTTAATTTTTGGTTTTCTTGATGACATTATAGCAAGGTTTGGTTGTCAGAAAAGAATTGTCACTGATAACGATGCATCCTTCAAGGCCGATCCATTGATCCAGTTTTGTGAATAGTTTAGAATTTCATTGATTCACTCAACTCCATACTACCCCCAAGGGAATGGAATGGCAGAGTCCTCTAACAAGAGCCTTATAAAAATTATCAAAAGACTGCTAGAAGACATCAAGAAAGCATGGGATTCAAAGCTCAAATTTGCTTTGTGGGCTGATAGAGTGACAACAAAGAGATATCTTGGTGTCTCTCCTTTTTAGCTAGTATATGGAGTTGACACCATCTTTCCTTCTCAGCTTTCCTTGCCAGTGGAAAATTTCTTCCAAGACTACCAAGGGGAGCCTGATGATATGATCAAAAGAATGCAACAACTAGTAGAAGTGCAACAGACTAGGGAAAAACTATTGGACAAAGCACATGAACATCAACATAAGATCAAGCAGGCCTTTGACAGGAAGGTAAGAAAAGAGGATTTCCAACTAGGAGATCTGGTACTCAAGTGGTATGCACCCAAGTAGGACAAAGGAAAGCATAGCAAATTCGAAGCCTTGTAGATCGTCCCCTTCAAGATCTCTGAGAGGTTTCCAAATAATACTTACAGGTTGCATAATTTGGAGGGTGATGAAGTTTTTGGTGGCCCTATTAATGGGAATTTTCTGAAGACATTTTTTGTTTGAGCCATGGATGGCTTCCCATGTCATTGTAAATATCATTTTTCTTTATGTTTTAATAGTTGACCCCATAGCCCAATGTAGAAGACACTGAATCTTCTAAAGTTCTTAGAGCCTCGTAGGGAGGTCTCTATCCCCCATGGAGCCTAATGTTAGCACAATGTTTGTAAAAAAACATTTTTCCCTTCGGAAATGGCACCTTGGTGAAAACGTGCATGAACGAAGGGGGGTAAAAAACCCACTTTCGCGTTTTATCCTAAGTTTTTGGGAAAATGATGGTCCAGGCACGTAGTGCTAAATAATGCACCCATATGTGCATCCAAGAGTGGAGCGCTCATATCAATGACCCATAGCGTTGCTCGGACCCGCTCTGATCTTCTACGTTTAACCAGGGGGGGTCTGAGAAAGCATTTTTTCAAGCGTGCCCCCCCCACTATGTGGCGTCCTCTCATCAACTCGAACCCCCCCCCCNTTTCCACTCCTAAATACTTACCACCTAACCCCTCCTCTGAGAAGACCGCTTAATGCCCCTGCTTACCACTCTCACCTCCCACGGACACCTGTCTTCCACTCAACATTTCCCTCTTCTTGTCACTTATTCCTTTTCATTCTCACCTCTCACCCCCTCACACCTATCCTCCACTCATTGTCCTCCTAGCCTATCATCGTCCTGCCTTCACATCTCAACCTCTCACCTCTCTATATGTGTCTCATGCTCCCACTCCATGTCACCTCCACCATCATTTTCATGTTCCCCCTCCTGACCAATCAAACTCCTCTCCCTTTGCCACTTCACCCCCACACCTTTACACCTTAGTCCTCGTGTATTGGTGCCATGCTTTCCCAGTCACCATTCTACCACTGCGTCTTTCCACCTAGCCACCCATTAGTACTTGTCATTCTATGTCGGTTTTTGCCAACCATCTCACCAACTCCCCATTGTCAACCTCCACGTCTTCCTGTCGTCTTCTCGGTCAACATCCAACAAATCTCAGGTGGCAGATATTCACAAGGTGCGACCAGCGTGTTTTCACATGCCAGGTTGACTCCGGCCTCATCCTGATCCTGATGAAGAACAATTAATGGAAGTGGGTGAGGTAGTTGATACATCATCTCCTTCCATAAATAGAAGGCCCAAAAAAGGACCAACCGTGGGAGAAGGTTTTCAGTCCAGTCTGACTAGAGATTGTGTTTGATAATAGACTGCATGGGCGGTTTGACAGAAGACTGTAGGCACAGTCTTCTAGAATATCGCATGCATGTTCATCCTGATAGAAACACTCTCTGAATCTAAGCCTTGACTGCAGTGGTGTTTGGTTCTGATTATATAGGAGTCATTTTGATATTTTTTATGGTCGATTGTTGACCTACGCTCCCGTATTCTAAAGCTTTGATGAAGCTCTAGTTCTCTAATTATGTAATGGGATTGGAGATTTCTTGTTCAATCTAATTCAACCTTCTATCTTGTCTCTTTTGCCTCTGGTACTGAATGGCTCAAGCATGGATGATCCAGTCTAGTTGTTGTAACTATATTTTTATGTATGTTTGATTTCAGTCTGGTTATAATTTCGTTCAGTTTCCTAAAATTCAGAATCGAAGAGGATCTTGTTTTCTGATTTTTTCCTTCATGAGTTGTTGGAAGACCAGATTTCCATAGAAGACCTTTACATTATCCTTACCATTATTCCTCCTACTCACCTATACTACACCTTACTAACTGAAGTTGAATCAAGACCTCATCTACATGCGCATACCCGTCCAGTTTTCTGACTTAAAACAATATCATCTTGAGTCTGCGCCCATTCGACCCCCTTTAAATTTATTCATTGTGACATACAAACTGATGGGTATTGGGCTTACCTCCCCTACAATCAGGATGTGAATTCTAGTTCTAATATATGGGACTTGGAAGATGTGTATGAATTACAAATATTTAAACAATATTACACTCAGGAATCGATACCCTCTACCCATGATCAATGATTTGTTAGACCAGTTGCAACGCACCAAGTACTTCACCAAGTTGGATATGAAATTAGGATACCACCAGGTATGTGTCAAAGAAGAAGACACCTGGAAAACTATTTTTAAGACAAGGAAAGGTTTGTAAGAATGGTTGGTCATGCCATTTGTATTATGTAATGCACCATCTACATTTATGAGACTGATGAAATATGTATTACGCCCATATTTAGAATCAATTATTATAATATATTTGGATGATATATTTCTTTATAGATCTACCTAGTAAGATCACATCTCACGCATTATGTAGGTGTTAGAGACCCTGCAAAATCACTAGCTATTAGGTAACCTCAAGAAATGTGAGTTTTCTTAATAGTTATTGGTGTATTTTGTGTATGTGATCAGTGGAGGGGAACTCAAGATAGATCCTGCAAATATGGACGCCATCATGAAATGACCAATTCATACAAGTTTCACTGAAGTTAGTATCTCTACTAGGGAAGCATAGTACTTGTGGAAGTTCATAGCTTCATTTTCAGCAGTATTTGCAACACTCCATGTCAGAATAGCAAGTGGTAAGAGTTTCTTGTCAGGGAAAAATCAACAAAGGATTTTGATGAGTTGAAAAGAAAGATCAGTCAAGGACCATTTCTCGCATTACCAAAATTGTAAAATCCTTTTGAAGTCAAGATAGATGAAAGTGGGTATGCCATAGGAGAAATTTTGATGCAAGGAGGAAGTTCTATATGCTATCATTCTGAAATATTTCATGGGACATTTCTCAACTTCCCTACCTATGACAAGGAATCTATGCGCTAGTTCAAGAAGTAAAGAAGTGGAAGCACTATATGATGGGAAAGGACACCATAATCCACATATATCACAAGATTCTACATTATTTGTAGGCCCAGAGTAAGATACAACAAACCTGACATTACAAGTCAATGGGATTTTTACAAAAATTTCATCTAGTCATCAAGTATAAGAAGGGAAGTAAAAACAAGTTGGAAGACATGCTTTCAAGGACACCCACATCCAATATTACAACTTTGGGAACTTTGATGCACATGGATCCCTTTACCCATGATGCATAGAGAGAGGCATACATAGAATATGAGGACTTCAAGGAGGTGTTTTAATAGCTACAGGTCCAAATTTGTATAGAATAAGGTGATGATAAGTCTCACTATAATCTCCAAAATGGGTTACTCTACAAGACATATAAAATCTTTGTTACTAAAGGGGGAAGATTGCAGCTTATATGAGAGGCTGACACCTCCAAGGTTGCAGAAAGTGTTGGGAAGATGATTGCTAACTCACGGAAGTATGTATACTAGCCCAAAATGCAAGAATATGTAGCATTGTATATTATAGGCTACATACTTAGTCCAATAATAGGAAGCAATGTCTATACCATCCATTACATGTACCCACTCGACCTTGGGAAACCATTTCCATGCATTTTTTGGGAGGTTTACAAACAACTAGGAAGGGACATGACTATCTATTTTTGGTAGTTGATAGGTTCAACAAGATGTGCATTTCCATGCCTTGTAAAAAAATAATCAAAGGACAAGAAGAAACAAACAAGTTATTTGAACAGGTCTAGATGCACTTTGGGATACCAAGGAACATAATCTCAGACAGGGATACTAGATTTATCCATTGTTATAGTATAATTTGATACCACATATGCTTAGGATGACTCATTGGCCTCAGTTTCATTCCTTTACCTGCTTGCAAGACCAAAATCCCCCTTTTCCTCACAAAAAATACTTAAAGAACACCATATTACTTGATGTACATGACTCTCCTTAAATCAACCCGTGAATGTATGCCCATTGTTGGCTAGCAACCCGCGTACATGTTAATTTGTCTCAAAAAAATATTAAATCCCAGCATTCCAAGCAAAGTTTATGGGTTCTTCGGGTTCCTGATTTCTTGTAGCCCATCTATAACTACTCCAATTGTCAAAAAGGAGTATAAATTAGAACCTTGGGATGGAGGGAAAAAAAGAAAAAAGAAATACATCCTTATTCTAGCATTTTCATTATAGTCCTGCAAGTCCCCTTTTCCCCTTGCATCTATGATTGCCCTTCCCATATGGAAACCCTTGTTTTTAGAAGTTGTGTTCTCCATGTCTTGTCAGGAAGAAATCCTTTTCCTTCTGTTAGCTCCCAAAATGAACCCGTCCTTATGGTCGCATTTTATGGTGGATAGCATGGCTATTGGTAGTTTTCTCAAATTGGTTTTGAGTTTTTTCTAGTAGCAAGACTTAGGTTTTGATTTTTCTCTTAGAAATAAGACGACCCATAAAGGTCTTCCCTTTAAAATTTTCATAGAACGCTTTCAACAGCTAACGCATGTTTTAAGGATGATGGTTAGCTGGTGAAAGTGGCTATTTTCAACAACTAAGGAGCATTTCTCACGGGTTGTGCGCTGGTGAAAGCGGCAATTTTCAACAGCTGAGGAGCACTTCTCACGCGCCAAACATCAAGTGAGCCTGGGAATCATTGCTATCTGCCAAAAATCATGACAAATGGTGCATCACATGGTTCTCATTGCAGTTTGCTGAAGAATACCTGCCGAAACTTCATTTATATGCTTGGTGTTAGGACCACATATTGCACCTTTTTGCCCATACTTTTTGTCATTTTTATACCCTTCATCACTAGTGTTTAGACTCATAATATCACTACATCTGATCATTCCAAGGTATACAATGTCCTTTCTCATTATTATATGCTTAA
>SNQJ01S0018091.1:12985-23206 GCA_010110895.2 Picea sitchensis | reverse complement strand
GTTACTTACATCCATGACCAAGCCATTCCATCTTTCTGGCAATGAGCACAAGATTAGAAGAGCCCTAACTTCATCATCAAAGTCCACTTTTACAGAACTTAGTTGATTAGTAACCGTATTAAATTCATTTAAATGATCTACAAAAGACCCACCTTCTGACATCTTCATATTAAATAATCTCTTCATTAGAAATACCTTATTCGATGCCGAGGTTTTTTCATACAATTTGGCCAACACATCCATCAAACCCTTCGTTGTCTTTTCTTTCTAAATATTGAAAGCCACCGACGCTGCCAGGCTGAGCTGTGTCATTCCTAGAGCATTTTTGTCAAGAATCTCCCATTCTTCGTCCTTCATGGCCGCTAGCATCTTTTCTACTCCACTCAATGGTAGGAATAGATCCTTCTGATATAAATAGTCTTCCATATGCATCTTCCATAACTGGTAGTTTTGGCCGTTAAATTTCTTGACCCTAAACTTTCCATCTTCTAACATTGCTCCCACTCAAACCAGGAACCCTCTTTTCCTACGAGTTACCTTACGCTCTGATACCAGTTGTTAGAAAAATAGGACCGCGGAGAAATAAAATAAAACAAATGCAGAAACAAAATACAGAAGACACACAATACAAGAGAGACATATATTTATGTGGTTCACCCAGTGTGGGCTACGTCCACCAGAGAAATTGCCAGGTCCTTCCTTTATTATTATCCGGCAAATGAAGGGATACAACCTACAACAAAACCCGCTGTAACTTCCTCTTCTTTCTCTCACAGTCTCCTCTCTCAGAATACAATATTCACCATCATCGATAGTCGCAATACATTTTCCTCATAAAAGAGGGTTGCCTTCTAGGGAAAAAAACCCTAACATAATATCTACCGTTAGATCTGTGACCTTATAATGAACGGTCCAGATTTACAATGAAATTACAATATACTTTTACAAGGAAATTTTTGCTTCGGGGGCTTCGCCCCAGACCCCCCAGCCGGGGGGATAGCCCCCCCGAACCCCACAGAGGGGGTACCCCCCCTCTACACTCCCCCGCGTGCCACTGGAAGAGTGTACATACTTTTGGGGTGTAAATACTTCATGGGCTATAAACACGGCTGAGAGCAAGGACCTCTGAATCAGGAAGATAATCAGGCTCCACAACCAACATGTTTTAGGCATGTACATAACATCATTACATGACGTCTGTAATTAACAAATGAAGATGGTATTATATTCCTTTCCCCATCAAAAGGGTGAATATCATGGTTTATCAAAACCATAGACTCAAAATGTTGATTAAGTGGAAAAGGTGGTTGGCCACCGAGAT
The DNA here is from genome assembly GCA_010110895.2 of Picea sitchensis. NCBI lineage: Eukaryota > Viridiplantae > Streptophyta > Pinopsida > Pinales > Pinaceae > Picea > Picea sitchensis. Next base: position 21,885 of record SNQJ01S0018091.1, on the reverse strand, counting down.
CCACCTGGATCATTCCTCCCCCCTTAAGAAGCAATGGTCGCCATTGCGTCAAGTTCTCTCAGGAGATGTGGAAAATTCTACTGAATGTGAACCTTGGTGAGTCACTTTCCTTGTTGGAGTAGATGGATTGCTTGTACTTTTCCTGTGGCAGTATATCATGAACCTGTTGGAGGTGTTGGATCTGTTCAATAGATATAGCTGCACGATATGCCTTGTTATGAGTGTGGGAGGACTTTGTCGGTGAAGATGCAACAATAAGAGATATATCAATTGGGGATAACAATTGGAACCCCAAGCACACCTAAAACATGTCGTGATTAATAGATTTATGTTGAACATGTGGGATACTCTCATTCTATGTGTGCTCCTCTACAATCTCACCAACCTACTTCTGTTGGATAAAAACATCTTGTGCCAAGGCTGTAGTGGTTGCAGTGACCTCCTGTTCACCAGATGTCTGGATCATGAAGAGGGAAAATGTTGTGGTATGAGAGATTACTTTGTGGAATTTATTTTCCATGATTAATGAAGTGGCAGTAGTTAGAGTTACCACTGGTACCCTATAGAGATGACCTCCTAGAGAAAAAATGACATTGCGTGACTGAGACTCATAGATAGCATGATGTTTCTACATATATGGTTGTCCTAAAAGAACATCAAAGACTTCAAGTGGGGAAACACCACACACTACCTCATCCTTGAAGGGCTTGATGCCATAGAACATGTGGCACTACTGGCTAACATGGATATCTCGTCCGCGAATCAACCATTTGATGGTGTATGGTTGGGTGTGTGGCATCGTTTGTAGCTTTAATATCATTATAACCTCGGTTGAGATCAAGTTTTTCTGACTCCCGCTATCAGTTCCTCAAGAAATATATTTCTCTTGATGCTTTTGATTGTAACCCCTCAATAGCTGCAATAAATTCCTATTGAATACTTATATCTTCCCATCTTTTTGTGGATGGAATGTTGTATATCTATTCAATTTAGTGTCCATCCTCTCCCACAATGTATTCCAAAATGCATGGATGTTACGAAAAACAAATTCATATGTCTATGGGTCAGGTCCACAACAAAGAAACACCCTAAAAGACCACTCTCAGACTCAAATCAAGCAGTCAATTAAAAGTAACTACTTTTCAATAACTAAGTTTCAAAGAAAAGAGAAGAGAACAAACCTAGATTCCAACGTTTGATTTTGATCCCACTCGAAGACTTTTGCTCCATAACTCTTTCACAATGATCCTGTAAAACCTCCTGCAAACAAAGAGACAAGAAATTGCAAATAGGTATTTATTTGATAACTAACTAAACATGATCATTTCAATTTTAATAATAGATTCAAATCAATATATATATATATATATATATATAATCTATGAAAATCATGAATCAACAAATGAAAATGGACATGAATGAGAGATATTTTATTATGAACAACATAAAAGTTGGTTACAACCTGTAACTACTGTGACACGGTCCCAAAACTGGGCTCCAAGCTCCTCCACCCAATGCTAGAGATGATAAACAAGACCTACAATACTTTGAGTTCAAACAACTCCAAGGAAGGTGTTATCACTCCAAGAAACCCTTTGTGGTTGTAGACCAAAGGTGCTTGGTAACTTCAAGTAAAAATGGATCGATGGGATAACTCAATTCAAACATGGTATTCAAATAGTCAAGATGGTAAACAAATGAACCAGTGCTCTCATGGATTGATAATCAATGGATAACTTTAAGTGGGCGAAGAACAAATTGCTCATAAACCAGTACACAATGTAGGGTCTAATAAGCAATGAAGAAACTATTTATTCAGATATGAGCCAAACAATGACATAACAATCATTCAAGGCTTGACAACTCAAATAAAAGTATAGAAAGAAGGTGGAAAAATGACATCAAAAGAGAAAGAAACTTGTGATTTAGTATTAGCATCAATAAGCCTGGTTACAATATAGTATTTCTGTATACAAAATTGAACCCTTATTTAGACTGAATTCCCAGGCTTTATAGACTTTACAATGTACAGATTAGATCCTATAGAAGAGGATCGAATCATACCTAAAATAGCTTAGAATCAAACTAGTCAATAATCAATTTTTAAGATCCGATCTGTATCTAAAAATAGTAAATCAAATAAACTAAGATAATCCATAATAAAAAATAGTAGCTAGACTATCATTCGAATTGTCTTCCATTTCAAAATTTTACATATGTGCTTCATCAGCTTTTGGAATCTGTTATCATGAAAAATGGTAAAGGCACCTATCTTGGTAGCTGGATTTCTTCAATCACTCATAGTTGAAACTTTAGGGGATCAATTTGACAGGTGGTTTTCAAATTCCCACGAAACTCTGCAGCGCTGTACAAATGGAGCTACATATATTGTGCCAGCCACTGTTTACACATATCCAACACAGGAAGTGTCCCAGTTTTTAAAGCCTGATGAGCAACATACTGAACATCTGTAATATTACCACTCCAAGAAGCAACATGGAAGGCATTTTTTAAACGGACACACACCACACATGCCAAAACTTTCTTGTGACTACTCTTAAGCATATTTATAAGCTTGTTTGGTCGTTCCCTATGTTTATTAGCAAATACATTAATCTCTGCCCCTAATGTTTCGTATCAAGTCTTTCATTTGATTTCCTCTCTTCCTTTCTGCAAGTGAAGCGACCACACCAACATATATGTGCACAGCAGGAAGATTGAATTCATAGATTATTTGGAAGGTTAGATCAAAGTTTTTCTCGACAAGAGTCTCAACAATTTCACATTTTCTTCTGAAAGTCTCAGGATCGTTGGGATTTCCAAAAGGAGAATTCTTCCATGGAGGGCCATCTTCATCACTGAAAGATCTCACTACCTCCATTTGTATGCCAACTCGAGCAGAGAATTTCATAAGCTCTTCTTCAGAAAGCTTCTCAGATGCACTCTTTCCTCGCATAGCCTTTGCAATACCTTTTACTGCTTCCTCTGCTTTGTGTCGTGCTGACAATCCTTCCTCAAAATGCATCTTTGCATGTTCAAGATGCTTGCATGCTTGTTCTTGATGAGAGGAATTTAGAAAAAGTTGAATACAACAAAGGCATGTGTGTCATGTATTTCTAATTGCAATGACAAGAATCCCCATCTGGCGTTATTAGCTATGCAATATGCATGAGACTATTAAAGCCAGAAACTGAAACATCAAGGAAATTCATCCCATGCCTGAACCTAATTGAACGCCTTCTCTTCCTGGGTTCAGAAGCACCATTGCTTGTCTCATTAGTTGTGTTAAGAAATTCCATCTATGTTAACAGTTGAACGCTCTGACCATGGGAAAAAATGAGCTAGAAACATAAGAATGCAACCACAGAAGACCATATCATTTGCCTTGGACAGACGCCGTAGAAGCTGGTTGCATGTTCTGAGCATGACAAGCTTCCCTCTCCCAACAAAGACTGAACTTGCCATTAGATTCAGAGTGCCGATGCCGCTTCTGTAAACGGATTTTGAGGTGATGAATGCTCAAGCTTTGATCACAAAATAGAATGTAAGCCTTTAATGATTGAAACGAACTGTTGTTATGGTGAACATGCTCTTCAAATCAGGGTTTCGACCATCTTATGCCACTTAGATGAGAATGAAGCTCCAGTTGCGCACCTGTATGAGAGGATTTCGGATCTTTGCTCTGTTTAATCAATACACAGACTCGGTGCATGATTTAACGAACGCTTAACCACATTCCCAAATAAATGTGACCTTACAACATTCATGATTATTCTCTAGAAGCTCTGCATATAATTTTGAGTTTGTTGTGACGTAATCGCCCATAAAATTCCGAGCCATACTCTTCTTAATGATGACTGGCAACTCGAGCATATAAATGAAGTTTCGGGAGGTATTCTTTAGAAAAATGCAATGAGAACCATGTGATGCACCATTTTTCATGATTTTTGGTGGATAGCAATGATTCCCAGGCTCACTTGATGTTTGGTATGTGAGAAGTGCTCCTCGGCTGTTGAAAATTGCCGCTTTCACCAACGCACAACCCATGAGAAATGCTCCTTAGCTGTTGAAAATAGCCACTTTCACCAGCTAACCATCATCCTTAAAACATGCGTTAGCTGTTGAAAGCGTTCTATGAAAATTTTAAAGGGAAGACCTTTATGGTTCGTCTTATTTCTAAGAGAAAAATCAAAACCTAAGTCTTGCTACTAGAAAAAACTCAAAACCAATTTGAGAAAACTACCAATAGCCATGCTATCCACCACAAAATGCGACCATAGGGAGGGGTTCATTTTGGGAGCTAACATTTGGCTCCAACTGGGATGGAGACCTCCCTGCGAGGTTTCCAAGAACTTAGTAGTTTTAGTAGCCTTTAGCATTGGGCATGGAGTCATCTGGCCTGTGCAACTGTTCTTCAGCAAACCTGTAGTCTGACTGTAGCTTGCCTGTAACCTGCCTGTGACCTGTCCTGCTTATTTATGAAATCAACAACTGAAAAAGATCTTATTTGCTCGTATGGCGAGCTTATTCCTCTACCTACCCCTACACTAACCAGCTTTGCCATTTGTTAAGTGAATGTTGATTTCCATAGTAACCATCCAAGCAATTTGAATACTGAAGAAATATTGTCTTTATTATTGATTAGCAAATATTGTTGAACATGCAACCACAATGACAAGGAGCTTTTGAGGAAATCATACTTACCCAGAAACACTGGAAATCTAGGGAAATCTAAAATTTTCAGGTTCTTTGAAAAGTATAGATCCATGAAAACTTCTATTGGATCCTTGAAAAGGAAATAAGAAACATGCTGCTCCTCGGGAAACAGATGCATGTCCATGGTAACCTCTTGCTCAGCGATGATTGTTTCTCTATAAGAGGACTGATCATCTTCTTGTCCTTTTGAGATCAGTGATTGATCATCAATGATTGTAACTTCCTCTTCAGACAAATGTACAAAAGATGATGATAGAACAAGTTTTACATCATATGAATTTTGATCAACTGAAAACATGTAGTTGCCTATATAATTATCAGTTACCATAGGCTCTTCTTGATTTGCAAACTGGTCATGAAATTCAAACTCATACCTGTCTCTGGAATACTCTGCACATACTGAAAAATCTGATTCTGAATCTGAAATATACTCACCCTCAGGCTGCTGATCAAAATCTGCTTCAAACTTACTATTTTCTTCAGAACAGTCCTCAGCGGATGATGATAGAGAAATGTTTAAATGACAAGGATTATAATCAGCTAGGAAAATGTAGTTTTCAATGCAATCATTGGTCATCATAGATTTATTCTGATTTGCAAATTGATCATAAACTTCAGATTCATACCCGTCTCTGGAGTACTCTGAAACTGTTGAAAAATTCAGATCCGAATCTAAAAAGAGCTCACATACTCACTGCTGTTCTAAAATTGTTCCAACCTCATTATTCTCCTGCTCAAAATCTGAGGTATAATGACATTCTGCTTGCTCATGTGCTTGTAGTTTTTCAAAGAAATCTCGACCTCGGATCCTTCGAGAAGCACAAATGTTCTCCTCTACTTCTTGAGCATCTTCAGACAACCAGGTTAAGGATGCAGAGTTCCGTTCTAGCAGAAGAAGGACAAGATCTGAATGAAGACCCATAATATAATATATCATGGCAAATGTTTCTATAGGTCGGACCTTCGAAGGCATGTCATGATAAACACAGTAAAAACCTTCTATTGAAAACAGGCAAGGCTTCATCCTGCTTTCATTTCAAAGCATAGAAATCAGCGAGGTAAGAATCTAGAAATTTGTATTCACCCCAATACTTCAGGAAAACATTAGAGAACTCAATCCAAGAGCCAATTGAATCAGCTCTCAGACCCTTAAACCATGTAGCAGCATCTTTGATCAAAGATTTCAAAAAAATTCTCATGATCACATCTTCATGTGCCATTGAAAAACGATCAACAAAATCCAAAAAGGATTCCACATGTCTCTCGGCTGAAGCTTGTTTCTCTCCAGAAAACAAAGGGAGATATTCATAACAGTCATCAGAATAAGGATGAAGAAGATGGGGTAGCTGTAAAGGTTTGAACATCTTCATCCAGATCTTATCTTGAAAAGCTGTGGGCTGATCATGAGAGATGGTAAGTTGTTGATCGGGTTCATAAATTATGACAAGAGGGGCTGAGATCTGGACAGGGTCTGAAACAATTTCTATCTTTTCAAGGTCACATGGTTGATCAGATTCTGAAGTAATGCAGCTGGTGTTAGCGAATTTTTTAATTGAAAGAGCTTAACTTAGCTAACTGTCGCTTAAATTGGCATATCCGATCAACTAGACAGAACTTTTGCTGAATTTGGCGGGTTAAGCACCTCTTGTGCTCACTAGCGCCCAACTGAAATCATTTTTCACTTCATACTAAGCACCTCGGGACTACGCGATATGACCATAACCCAGCAAAAAACACAATGTACAAACTTTTTGTACTTACCTTTACTTTCCGCTCCCACACAATGATAGACACGTAGTTCCCAACGGAGAATGAGAAATGCCCTCGAAGTTTGAACCTCTCACTTCCGCTTCCATATATCGACGGACACTTGTCCTCACCGGAATTCACCAAATGTTTTGGGGTTTGAGCCTCCACTTCTCCGCTGCGATCTGGATCGTCGGTTCTTGACTGACCGATTCTGCTCCGATCGTGATCGTCCGTCTTATGGATGATCTACACCGTTAATCTTTGATCCTCTCCAGTTCCGCTTTGATCTCCACCCTTGATTACAATACTTGCAGACTGAGAATTATTTTCAATTCATTACCGAATTGCTTCGATTTTAGGGATTATTAAAACAACATTGACAATGCGTCTGAGTACAAGATATCACAGTTATACCTAGACGAGCAGGGTTTTCATATATCAAAAATTTGCACAATGGAAGAAATTTTANTTTGTTGTCCCTTACCTTTGTAAGACTGACTTTTTCCTTTCCCTGAGTTGGTCCTCCTATTCAGTTTCTCCTCCACTTTTAAAGCACATTGATATGCTTCTTCAACTGATTGAGGTGAAAACAAACTCATCTCATCTTGAATGCCAAATTTAAAACCATTCATATATCTGGCTACTTTCTCAGGAGTATCCTCTGTGTATCCAGCTCTAATATTCACTTTGTAAAATTCCTCTGTATATTCTCTGACAGTAAGAAATCTTTGTCTCAAATTATGCATTTGTCTGTACAAGGTTAATTGGTAATCTTTAGGTAAGAATTTCTCCTTCAATTTTGCAATCATTCTATTCCAATTTTTAATTGGTTGCTTGTGCAATCTTCTTCTTTCTTCTTGTACACCATCCCACCAAAGTAAAGCATGTCCTTTGAGTCTGGTCACTGCAAACTTTACCTTTTTATCTTCAGCTACTTCAGTAAAATCAAAATGCTTATCCATGGAATTTACCCAATCAACTAATTCCTCAGGATTTAAGCCTCCATCATATGCATTTATTTCTAGTCTTGGTTTTGAACTAGCTCCAATGACTGCCCTCAACAACTTCAATCCAATATTCTCATCTGTTATTTCTTCAGTTTCAGGTTCATCTTCATTTTCACTAACATCACCTGCTACAGGATCTCTTCTTCCAGCTTCTCTCATGGCTTCCATATCTTCTCTGAGACTTCTCAACTCTTCCAACACTTCTGCATTGGCTATAGGTCTACCTCCTCGACCTCTTCTACCTTGTCCTACTCCGAAAGCCATGTCTGAGGGTAAGAAATCTGTTCTCAAAGTGTCACCGTTCAGATTTTCGTTTGCCTCGATTACTGGTAAAGGTGAAAAATAAATTTTCCCTTTCATATACAATGCTACAATTTATCAACTCTCGCTCTGATACCACTTAATGCAGCTGGTGTTAGTGAATATTTTAATTGACAGAGCTTAACTTAGCTAACTGTCGCTTAAATTGGCATATCCGATCAACTAGACAGAACTTCTGTTGAATTTGGCGGGTTAAGCACCTCTTGTGCTCACTAGCGCCCAACGGAAATCGTTTTTCACTTCATACTAAGCACCTCGGGACTACGTGATATGACCATAACCCAGCGGAAAACACAATGTACAAACTTTTTGTACTTACCTTTACTTTCCGCTCCCACACAATGATAGACACGTAGTTCCCAACGGAGAATGAGAAATGCCCTCGAAGTTTGAACCTCTCACTTCCGCTTCCATATATCGACGAACACTTGTCCTCACCGGAATTCACCAAATGTTTTGGGGTTTGAGCCTCCACTTCTCCGCTGCGATCTGGATCGTCGGTTCTTCACTGACCGATTCCACTCCGATCGTGATCGTCCGTCTTATGGATGATCTACACCGTTAATCTTTGATCCTCTCCAGTTCCGCTTTGATCTCCACCCTTGATTACAATACTTGCAGACTGAGAATTCTTTTCAATTCATTACCGAATTGCTTCGATTTTAGGGATTATTAAAACAACATTGACAATGCGTCTGAGTACAAGATATCACAGTTATACCTAGACGAGCAGGGTTTTCATATATCAAAAATTTGCACAATGGAAGAAATTTTATTGATAAGTTCTCCTTTGCAAATCCCCCGTGCACTTCTTCTCGTGCTCTCTTGTTCCCCCTGACCTCTCTCGTACTTTACAAATCGATTTCATTTGCCTAAATACAGTTTCAAAACTTAGGTTTTCAGATCCACAAAATCTAGATCGAATCCTTTAGATCCTACAATTTCTAATTGTAATCCTAACTTCTCCTACAGCTATTACATTGTTAGGATTCGAGATCCTTTGACAATTTATTGAATTTGAACTGAATACAACAAGTAAATTAAAGGGCACCCACTCTCTTTAATAAAATTTTCCTTTGACTTTCAACAACCATAGATCCTCTAGTG
>SNQJ01S0018090.1:118028-130795 GCA_010110895.2 Picea sitchensis | reverse complement strand
TAGGATGATAACAAAAACTAAGACATTTAACTCCAAAATTCTAGACTCTAAGCCATCACTTTAAGATAGATCACTTCATACCTGCAATTCAAACCTGCAAAAAATAAGAGAATTCAAAAATAAAAAATTTACAATTCAAACATGCGAAATAATACAGAATTCAAAATTTGTGATTAAAACAAAATTGGCATACATACCAAAAGAGTTAAGTCTCATCCTCCAACATACTCTTTCCCACAAAATATATTGTAAACATATTTTCCACCAAATATAATTTAGACATATGTAACAATAAAAAAAAATAATAAAAAAATAAATAACACATATTAGCATATATACTGTAACTAAATATTAAATAAACTATAAGAAATAATAACATACCCAACCACAATTAAACAGATTTAAGATATTTACTCTCCAATTAATAGTACATGATTTAAACAATTTGTAAATCTTATCTAAAATCTTAAAAACATTTAAAAAGAAAAATTTTGTTCTTGGTAAAAAAAATTGTGAGTTAGAGTTAGATAATAATCTAAAAATAAATATCCCCCCTGGATGGGGTGTCACGAGCTCAGCTGAGGAAACGCGGGAGGATGCCAGGACGCCTCTTAATGGCATCAACCGGCCCAACTCCTCTGTCAATTAATTGATTTATGGCTTACACTCGCCACCTTAACGCGACGAGCCCTCTCGCGCGCGGGAGCAGTACCAGGAGACAGTGCACTCAAGGTTCAGAGTTAATGGCGATCGCGTGTATAGCAATTGGAAGTGTTATAATGACAAGGGATAGGGTCAATATGCATTCAACCTTCGCAAAGCTCACTCTGTCTGAGAGCCATCTCCGTTTTTCATCCAACGCAAAGAAGAGGGAGACTGCACTGCACTCTCGACCTCCACCTATTTTCTTTCCTCAAGAAGCCTCCACCATGCCTCGACTAAGAGGTAAGTCACGCCGAGGTGCAGCCTGGTATAGGGCTGAATCCCAGCGTAAGCGTATCCAAAAATTCGAGAAAGCCCTAACATTGGCATCAATCCGGCGCAGAAGGAGATCCTGGTCGACACCTATGGAAATTGTTGAACAGGTTAGCCCAGAGGAAGCCATGCAGTGCCAACCGCTCATGGTCAAAGTAGAAGAGCACAGGATGCCACCCGAAGTCCACCTGGGAAGACACGACGATGACAATGAGGAGGACTTCCCCCCGCCCTGCATAGTGGAGGAGGAAATCCCGCCAGCCGACACCACAGGGATGAAGAGGAACGAGGAAACACCGACCCGTCCAACGGGAGACACCAGGGAAGAATTAGAAAGGGACACCGGAAAACGGAAGCAAGGCGACGAGGGAGAACCGGACCAGCCCACCTGCTCGGCTCTCTGGCACCTGCCCCTCGTTTTTTAGCTCAGACACATGCTGAGCGACCTGGGATTTCGTATGGACAGAATGGAACAACGAATGGACCTGCTCTTCGCAGGTCTCTCAAGGAACACTCCAAATAAGTAGTGTCCAACTTGCGCACAGGATTATGCAATACCGGCAGGCTGGCATCGGACGGGACACAAGCGAGTGAGCTCAAGAAAATAGTCATCCAAGGGTTCTGGTTTGAAATCTTCATGCTGTTTAGGTTTTAGATAGTTTACATACACATTTTAAGCTTAGAAATGCTCTGGTTTTTGCAAATCTATAACATTGTCGCCCTGGTTTCCCTCGGGCAGGGCGAGCATATATTTGTTTTGATAAGAATCATGCACCAAGCATAGATAGGACAACTGTCCTAGTTTCCTATATAGGCAGGACAGCTGGGGACATCACTAGACATTGTACACTGTGGCTTTTTGATAATATAACAGGTTCCACCGTTTTAATTAAAAAAAAAAAAAAAAAAATCTAAAAATAAATATAAAACTGTGTATGAAGAAAGTTCACAAATCTCCATACTATCTCATTCTTCCAATGAAATACTTATCTCCTTGTGGACTAAGTCTCAAATCCTTCAGGTGAAATTCTCCTTATGGATAAGGTCCCAAATCCTTCAGGTGAAATTCTCATCCCAGGTGATGTTATTGTGTTCTTCGTAAAACAAGTTGTGAGTTAGAGTTAGATAATAACCTGAAAAAAATTTAAAACTATGTATGAAGAAAATTCTCAAATATCCATATTAAATCATTCTTCCAATGAAATACTTATCTCCTTGTGGATAAATTCCCAAATCCTTCAGGTGAAATTCTCCTTGTGGATAAGGTCTCAAATCCTTCAGAAGTTCTCATCCCAGGTGATGTTATTTGATCATATTTACACAACAATAAAATAATAATCTCTTCAGCAGTAAAATACTTCTCTCTTCTTCTGCAGTGGTCATATAATCAAATTCCATGATGCACTTTCAAACTAAATGACTCATAAACCTCCATATTAAGTCTTTCTTCCAAAAACCTACTTATTATATAAAAAAGTTCACAAATATCCATTTTAAAAACCATTCCTCTGGAAAATACTTATCTCCTCTTTCTTCGGTGGATATATGTTCGCATATAGTCTTGCATGAACATGAAGAAAAAACAAATTTGCACATGTATATTAAGTCATTCCTCAAAAACCATTTAAATGGGATATATTCATATTAGATATAATGAAATTCCCTTTGAAATTATGTGTGAGCTAGCTCACATATACAATACATGTGAGTTTATTTGTAAATCTAATTGAATGTTGGTTTTTGTGATTAGTAACCAATTTAGTTAATATTTTGACAATATCCTAGCAAGAAGAAATTCACTTTGTTGTATGTAGAAAACACAAATGTCTATACTATGTCATTCTTGAACAAGAAAACAAGGAATGAAATCGAAGAAAATTTAGAAACTTTCTATTTTCTGATGTGGGATAAAGTATGTTCTCAAATATTCAAATGTTCAAGTTCAAAATTAGGTCTTCATCATTATCTAACATTAAATAAGTTTGAATGTACACCATTTGAGACAACAATAAACTTATCTAGGGGTTCTATATATTTCAAAATAATTGATCAAAGCGTTGAATAGGAAAGGCTAAACTAAAAATTTGAGAAAACAAAAATTTGATAAAAGTAAAAACCATACATTTATGAATCATCCTGAATGGACACATCCTTCCCAAATCTGGGTGCTTCGTCTGCTTCCTCCTCAATCCCAATCTCTCTCGCAAGCACACTCTTAGGTACTCTCTTCTCCACATTAGCCTATATAACACATTTCAAATTTGAAAATTTGAAAAATTAAATTTAAATCATCATAACACATTAAATTTAAATGATTTTAAGACATTAAATGATACATGTAAACTCCCACCTTCTTCAAACTCTCCCAATGAGAATTGAGACAAGCCTTCCCAGGTAGTAGGAGATGGATAGGGATCTATGAACAACACAACTAAGAACTAAATCTAGGATTCAATTTGTTCACAATTATACAAAATTATAAATGTTGTTGATCACTTATTCAAAAGAGTGGAGATTGAACAACTATTAGAAAACACATACCTGATTCAACCCATCCAAATTTAAACTTGTGGAATCAAGTCTCCTACTTACTGGAGATTCATTTAACATATCTTCAAACTGCAATTAATGGCAATAACAACTCGATTATTTCTATAAATAGAATGATATCTAAATCTAGAATTAGAAGTAAACTATCATAAAATGCGTCAAAATTTTCCTAAATAGAATACATACCAATCTTCGGTTCAGGTCATCATTCTGAATGACCTTCTTCCAACCATCCTGGAAAATTTTTTCATACTCCAAAAAATCTTCTGCTAACATGGTATCTAACTCCGCATATGTTTTTTAAACAAATGTGGCCCGGGAATTGGTTTTCGCTCACTGGCAGTTCATGCAAACATCAACATCATAAAAAATCGCTTCCAAATTTTCCTTGGTTGTATTATTGGCCTCTTTTCCAACCTCTGATATATCCTACAACTATGAATGTGAAGAAAATGTCCCTGTTGGGCGAGGTACTAAAGATTGTGGAGGCCTTAACAATGTCACACTTCAATATGCCCATTTTTTCTCATATGTACATCATTTACCAGTCCCATAATATTTGGACGATAGACTAGTATAATCAGGGTGCATGTGCAAGAAAAACTCTGCAAAAATGTGTCTTGCAAAATAGTGTGGAACCTCATTATTCCATGATAATTTCTCATATTCCACCAAACATTTGTTATACAAATGTCCTGCAGTGTCAGGGTGCTTAAAATATTGCACCTTCAACATCTTCCGCTTTGGACCCTCTTTGAAATTGAACATCGAAATGGCGTCTTCTTTTGAAACTATGTTTTTTACTTCCTCCCATTGATCAGGGCCCATCACCTCTGACTTTCGCCGCCTCATTAGATCGAAAAAGTTGTTAGTGGTTGGCCCCATATTTTGATATGCGTCCATAAAGTTTTCCAAGGAATGCAAAACAATTTGCAAGCTTTGTTTACTCTCCTGAGGGAGTTCCAAGACCACTAAATCATTTTCCAACCTCCTTTTAACACTTGAGCATCGCTCAAGAATCATTGCTTCAGTAATCCCTTCCCATGGAAGTTCATCACCAACATCCGAAGGATAGGTGGATGTAGGCATGTAATCTTATGTTTCTTGATAACGCGACCTCATAAATCCACATTCACCCTCTATACCGACATTTGAATATTCATCACAACCACTCTCTGTTTCATTGTCATCCATTTCTCTAAAATAATTGTCTACACACACATTTCAATGTAATTACAACATTTAACTTCACATAAATTTAAATACACAAAAATACAACAAAAATAAATAAAATCAATGAAAATTACCAGAAATATTCTTTTGTCCTGAGGTATTCCCTACATTCTCAGGTGTAGGATTATAAATGCACAACTTATCTAATAAGGTTTCATCCATATCACTTGCTTGAGCAGGTTCTGCAGTTGATCTATTCACAAACTCGTTTGAATATCTCTTCTGACGAGATTGTTGCTAGCCACTCGAAGTCTAAGTCGAAGAAGGAGTTATTTTTCTTCCTTCCTGGGATAACCTAGATCATTTGTGAGGAATGTTTGGAGAATCCTATGTCAACATCTCTCCTCAATATCTATACACAATGTAGAGTTTATCAATAAAAATGCAGAGATGTACCCAAGTTCAAGCAATTAAAAATGAAGACAAAAATCGAAGTTTTAATCAATCAAGCCACAGAGGTACTCATTCATAAGAAGTCACAAAGACTAAAAATTCATCCATGAATCAATCAACTCAAAGATAAGTATGGGATAGACAACAGGGCAAATTATTATCCTTCACTCATAATCCATGCACATAAAAGCAATGCATTTTAATCTATAGTTCTTTAAACACCGAACTGATGACCGTCGATTCGTCTCCTAGCTGAATGCTTAGGCAAAAACTAATGACTAAAGGGATAAGGGACAGAATATAAAACCACAATATTTTCATAATAAGCAATAAAACCCACACATAGAAGTCATTGAAATCAGAATTTGGGTTCCCCAAGGGAAATCAATTCAAAACAACAACAAGCAAGGGGATTCATTAAAAGTTCCCTATGGTTGGATCCACTAAAAAAATGTATAAGAACATTTCTTTAAGATTCTTTAAAAGTTCCCTATGGTTGGATCCACAAAGACCACATATAATGCAATGCATTAGAATCCCAAAAACAAAGAGTTTAATATTTATAACCTCACACAACCACTAATAACATCAACATGTTTTAATCACGACGAGGTGAAGGTCTTGCATGAACATGGATTATATTGCATTGATTTAAACTTCCGATTAACATTGTTTAAATGTCATTGAGTTTTTATACTAATTCCTTTATTGTCATGTTACATGGGATGGGTTTGAGGGTTGTTCATATTCCTAATATAATTTAAGATGAGGTGGAGCAAATGTAATATTTGTGAGGCTTAGTTGGATTTATAAATCTAGATAAAATATAGTCATATAAAGTGGAAATTCACGTTGATTGAGATAAATCATGACAATAATTTCAAATGTAAGTGCATCATAAACTATTGTAAACATAGTAATGCGATTTTTAATAGGATATATATTTTGAAGAAGATGCAATTGAGTGATTCTTAATTGTCACAAAATTTATGGTGGTAATGAATCCTATTTCTACAAATAGTAATGTGAGTTTTAATGACATATATATTTTGAAGAAGATGCAATTGAGTGAGTATTAATTGTCACAAAATTAATGGTTCCAAATGTTAATGTCTACAATGGTGCTAATGGAGTAGTTTAGGTAGTATTCTTACATTATCTTTGATAATATAGAAAATGCTATACATAACTATGAAATATTTTATGGTCACCTAAAGGTACATAAAGGGACCTAGTTTTACTATAAACTAAGGGATTTTCACTAAGGGATTTATACCTAATTGTTATATAAAGGAACCATATTTCCACTAAGGGATTTCTTAACTATAAACTCCCTAACTCCCTTGCTTGATATAGTTTTGATTTTATTTGTTGTTTATTATTAAACCTAACATCATATCCCTCCATGTCCAAAGTTTCACAAGCAAAAACGAAAATCTAGGACACAACAAAGTAATATGTGAATAACAAATAAAGTAGTTTTAAGTCCTCTTCAATTTTCTCCTGCCAATTAGCCAACCCACACTCTTGCTTTTCTTCCACTTTTATCACCTTCCCTACTACCTTTTTCAAATACTCCTCCTTTCTACTTCATAAGCATCCTTGGAAAAAGGGTAGTTATCCCTTTCTATCCCATATGGATAACACCATTATCGTAGGGAGGATACATGCCAATAACAACTTAGAGGAAGTTTTTTCATATAAATGTCTTGGATTTTACCTTAATCACAAGTTTAATTGAAATTATAGCATTGAGAAAAGGATCAATGACGGATATAAAACCTATTTTGGCCTTGAAAACAATTGTAAATCATATGAATTTTGGCTTTGGGTAAAAAATAAATCCCTTTTGATACACTCATCAATCTTGTTATATTATATATGGATTTGAAGATTTGGGTTGTAGCATTTCTAGATAATCATGGAGAAATACTAAGAAAATTCAAAAGTGTTTATAATTTATAATCTTAAAATTAATATCATACAACCTATATTATCCTCATATAATTAGTTATTTCCCCATTAATATAATGACTAAAACTAGGTACCTAATGTACATGCAGAAGAGACTACTAACATGAAATAAAATATACTACCTATGATTTCTTTAAACTCTAGTCAAAGCCACTTATGGCTTAATAGGGGTTGTCATAAATATGTCAATTCTTGGATAAATCATTTGGGAATGGAGAAGGATATCACTCTACACAACATTGTTATACCATTAAAAATACTATTAAATTGAAATTCAATGAAATACCAATACTTATGAAGAGTTTTCTTAACTAGAAGGTAGGTATAAAATGTTATTTCTATCATAAAAACTTCCATATGATATGGGTTTTCCTTAGAAAATGTTTCTACTATGAGTGGATATATCACTAGTGTTAGGTCACATGGCCCTCATAACATTATTAAGGTATATTACTCTCTCTCATAAAATTATGAAGGTGTATTACTCTATCTCATGAATACAACAAAAATCACATGTGTATCATAACACACACACACATGTAATTATATCTTGCTACAAATTTGAAAATTTTAAGACATAATTTTAGAAAACATGATTATCCTCTATTGTTATCTTCTAAATTTTAGTGATATTTAGGATACCATTCCCATAATCATCACTAATGAACAATAAATTAATATAATCATTCTCCCTCATGGCTACTTAACACACTAGTAAGCAAAGTCAAACATCAAATTGACTATTTATTTGATCACGTGACTAGCCTTTAATTTAATTTCCTGAATCAAATTGACTTGGTGTTATACTAGTTGTCTACTAGAGAGGTTAGGTCAAAAGGTTTGGTGCTTTCAAATTTGGATTATATCTAGAGTTACATCAATCTAGAGTTATCTTCCATATCCTTCATTGATGATATTTTGGAGACCAAAATATTCCAAATTGGGGAAGTGTGATCTAGAAAAGGATCATGAAAAATAAAATGGTTTATTAAATGGCTTAGTAAATTCTCATATTACAAGTTTAATGGTAAGTTTGTAATGTGGAGGAAGGACATAGCCCTACACTCTACACTCGTGTTGAATGTGGTGGAAATATAAGGGGGGAGTCTACATAATTCCTATTCCACACATCTTCACGATATACACTCCACTCAACATATGAATACAAAGGATATATGAGTGTGGCATGTGGAGCATCCACCTCACTTATTTTTTCTCCACACATTTGCATATCCTATGATTTTTTCAACAGATGAATGCAAAGGAGAGATGGGTGTGGCATGTGGATCACTTTCCTCACTTCCCCTCACTCTAAACTTCCATATAGCCAATTCTTCCATACTCCTTGCTTTACATGTGTACATAGTCTTCCACCTTCAAGAAATGTAATTTCCAAGAGTGGAAACAACCACCACATGGTTGTTATAGATTTAATTTCCACCATATAGGCCAAAGAGGAAGCCATTATAGGATATAATCTCAATACATCTTTTTCCTAAGGATTAAACCCTTTTTGAGCACTTATTGGCATCCTCACAGATCACCTAGTGGACAACAATCAAGACTCTCACTGGACACTAGTGGCTCATCAAGCGAGGCACTATCATACTTCTAGAATTGAGGAGTTACGAGGTGATATATGAAGGATGAGTTGGATCTTCGTGTCAAATGCCTAGGAACGCACATCATTTGAGTCTCTAGTGGCCTCTAGAATATCTAGAAGCCTCTCCCAAGTCTCCTCCAAAAGCCATATAACAAAGGTAAGCCTTCATAAAGGGGAGGAAGAATTGAATGGTAATGTTATGTTTCTCAACTACAGAGGTGTCCATCAACACAGCCAAGAGTTAGTGAGCCTAACCCGACCAAGGAGATGCTAGGAGAGGAAAGGAGAAATGAGACTAAAGGTTCAATAAACACATTAGTTACTAATGTCTAGGTTATTAATGAATTAATTAATAAGTTGTCAATTTGAAGTTATATTATATGAATAGAAATATCATCAATAACATAAGTATTCAATAACTTTGGTCAATATGTGTGAAGTAATAAATGATTATAATAATTAGTTCCCATCTAAGACTCTTTTATTTCTATAAATTAGACTTTATTATCCAAAATGAAGTATTCATTGTAATTATTCCTTTAGTCAAAGGGTAACTACAATTGGAAAAGACCACCAAAGTGGGAGACTAGTTCCTTTTTAAGCAATTTACTATGATAAGAGTCTATGGTTTGGAAGAGAAGCCATATCAAAAGTGAGTGTTGAATTTGGTTGTTCTAGAGACCGAAAAATGTGAAATTCAATCAGTGAATGTTGATCGAATGAATTTCAAGGAAAAACCAAACCTACAACCAATGTTTTGTAGCATAAAGTGCAAAAAGATTGAAAACAACATTACTTAAAAGATTGAAAACAACATTACTTAAAAGATTGAAAACAACATAACTTATGTAATAGTTAATATAATTTAACGGTAAACAAGGCATTGTAAGAAACACTGTAAGATAAACTTTGTAAGAAACTTATGATACTCTAATATTACATATGTAAAAATGGATTTATAAATTGAATTCCTAAAGATTTGAAATTTTTATAAAATACAAAACGTTTGAAATAAAAAGTTTGACAATTTGAAATTTTTATGAAATTTTTATAAAATACGAAACATTTGAAATGACTGTGAGTTGGCCGCGGGGAGCTAGCCATGTGGCCAAGCCATGGGAATGACAACGGCTTGGACACAGGGCTGACCCCCCACATCCAACCCAACCAATTTTAATAAGATATTATCTATGCATAGAAAAACATGGCATTTGAATCTAAGTCTTTAACACCAGAGTGAAAGACAGTAGATTCAGCTCCTGGCCCACTGCTCAGGAACAGACAAATCACTTAAATGCTTACTCTATTCTTTTGATTGCTAAATTTCTATATCAAATTTAAAAATTTAATATTGGATTGTTAAATGTCTATATCAAATTAACTAATTCCATATTGTTTATAAATTATTTATTAATGTCTTTATATCAAATTCCCATTTTTAAGTATATCCATATTGTTTATAAATTTATTGTTTGTGTCTATAATTTGAACATATAAACAAACAATTTTTAAATTGTCTTCAATATTAAGTTATATTAAGATGAGTTGGAGCAAATGGANTCTTTATATCAAATTCCCATTTTTAAGTATATCCATATTGTTTATAAATTTATTGTTTGTGTCTATAATTTGAACATATAAACAAACAATTTTTAAATTGTCTTCAATATTAAGTTATATTAAGATGAGTTGGAGCAAATGGAAAAAATGTAATATTTCCGAGGCTTAGTTGGAGTTAGAAATCTAGATAAAATATAGTCCTATAAGGTAGAAATTCACGTTGATTGAGAGAAATCATGACAATAATTTCAAATTCAAGTGCATCATAACCTATTGTAAACATGGTAATGTGATTTTTAATGGGATATATATTTTGAAGAAGATGCAATTGAGTGATTCTTAATTGTCACAAAAGTTATGGTGGTAATGAAGCCTATTTCTACAAATAGTAATGTGAGTTTTAATGGCATATATATTTTGAAGAAGATGCAATTGAGTGAGTCTTAATTGTCACAAAATTAATGGTTCTAAATGGTAATGTCTACAATGATGCTAATGGAGTAGTTTAGGTGATACTCTTACATTATCTTTGTGATCTAGAAAATGCTTTTCTAGGATGTTTTGTTTTGAAATTCGATCATTCAATATATTTTCCATATTTTCCAACATGCATACTTTACTTATTATAGTGTATAATATATGATGGTTGGTTGGGATACTGCATAGGAACTTCTCGATAAATATGATAAATATTATAGTGAGTTAAAGGTTAAATATTTAATAATAATATTGTTTTTATCTAAAGCAAATCATTATTTCTAATTCTAAGACTTTGCAAAATTGGTGATATTTTGAAAGGGGCATACAAAGAAGATGAAAATAATGGTAGAAGCGCATAATTATGGATTTAGAAAAATCAAGAAAATTATTGACATTTTAACTGTAAGAACTTATCCTATGTTATACAAAAATAGAAGACTACTAAACAAAGATTAAAATTGTTTTCAAAATGATAGTATATCCAATGACAATATATCATCGACAGTATACCAAAAATTGTTTTCAAAATAACAGTATATCAAAATGACATTATATCAACGATTAAAACTACTGAATTGTTCCACAGAGCTGGCCCCTCATGGCCAAGTCACAGTCCAGTGGACTGTGAATTAGTCGTGGGGGCCCAACCCTATGGCCAAGTCGTTGGCATGCCCACAGATAGATCACAGGGCTGCCCCCCCATAGCCAAGTCACATTCCAATGGACTGTGGCTTGGCTGAGAGGGCCTAGACCTATGGCCAAGTCATTGGCGTGCCCACAACTTGGCTACAGGGGGCGAAATTTAACTTAAAATTTACATTAAAAAATCAAATTAAAACTAAAATATTACAGTGGGAATTTTGAGCTTACCTGAAGCTCGACCACCCGCCCAAAGGAGTACCCACCAACACGACAGCACAACTGCACGAAGGAGTTCCCACCAACACCAACACGATAGAACGTTCGCGCCAAAACCACGTTCGTGCCCACGGCTTGGCTACAGGGACAAAAATTTAACTTAAAATTTAAATTAAAAAATAAAATAAAAACAAAAATATTACAGTGAGAATTTTTAGCTTACCTGAAGCTCGGCCCGCTTGCACAAAGGAGCACCCACCAAAACGACAACATAACCACATGAAGGATCGGCCACCAAAACCAACACACCAACACATCTCAGCCAAAACCACGTCTGCACTCACATTTAAGAAAAACACTCATTCCCTCACACAACACCACTCAGTCAATCACTCATAGTCACAGTCGAAAAAAACGTTACATTTTCGATGTTCAGATAATATATAAGTAGTGTTTCGGTCGAAAGAATAGTTCAGGCGAAATAATAGTTAGACCGAAATAATAGTTCAGCCAAAATAATCTTTCAGCCGAAAGATATTTTCTGCCTGAATATCTTTCGGCCGAAAAGATATTGTCAGATGGAAAACATTCATCCGACTAAATTTATACACAAAAATTGAGGACGTCGTCACTGTACCATTCGATTTGACGTTCCATAGTTCGATCAAAAATTAATTCGGCTGAAAAAAGTATCTTTCAGCCGAAAAATAATATTATTTCAGTCGAAACAATGTTTTTCGGAATTTTGGAGATCAGATTGTCACGAAAGTGTTACCCAATTCTGTGAATTTACCCTGCATATAGTAGACTTCTCGAGGATGAGGTGACATCCTCGACTAGAGGCAATACCAGCAGCAGGGGAACCTTGAGCCGGAGAGGCTGAGAGAGTTTTGAGATGGGTGGAGAAGAACCTCACTGCGCTCACTCGTACAGTTCCCATGGCTGAGATCGAGGATCTCCCACCATCGATGCAACCTCACGTAGTTGGGGTGCCACGGAACTAGGTCCAACTCTTTCAACATTTAGAGAACATTGTTTTTCACTATGGCAGGGCCAACAGGCCCTGTTCTTAGCTAGGATGGACCACTTATGTGTTGAGCTCACTCTTTGTATATTTTTTAGGGCATAAGCCCTACGATTG
>SNQJ01S0018090.1:89432-105469 GCA_010110895.2 Picea sitchensis | reverse complement strand
TTGTGAGAAAATCTCTTGTAAAATCTCTCTGTAATCTTTTTCTTTGCATTAATAAACTGCTCCAAGTGGCCACATTGGCTGGGGCCATGGATGTTTCCCCATAGGGGTTTTACCACATGAAAACATCGGTGTGTTGATCTTTGATCTGGTTATGTGAGTGGTTACTAAAGGTGTTCTTCCTCTATTGGAATACCTGTGTTGTCGAACAGACTCCTTGGTGAAGTAGTAGTGGTTGCTTCCATAGCTTATTGCAAAACTATATGACGCTCGTGATGAGTTACCCTTTGAGGGGAAACCTGTATCAAGAGTGGCATTTACAAGTCAATGATCGGAGGGTTAAACGACCCAAGAACTTCTTCTCCAAGGTCAGATATGGTATGTTCCTCCATATTCGAGAATTATCCTCTCGAAGTTGGCTCGGGTACAGCTTCATGCAGCCCGGTCTCTTCGCATGACCCTTGCTAGACAAGTCTTCGTCGTAACGGTGGCGATGGTGTCTCCAATGTAACCAGTGGCATGCCCTGAAGCCTTCACAACCAACAGAGCTCTTCATCTTCCACTTTGTGAAAAGATCAATGACATAGTAAGGATTTTACTAACGTTTTGAAGCAAGCACACACTAGAAACATTCCTACAAGGAAAAACAAGAAAACCACTATCTAGTTGGAAGAACAGTTACGCCAACAAACACTAGAGAAACTTACCAATGCAATTTCAACTTGAACACAGAAGCACCCTCTTGGTATACTCTGCAAAGCATGGCCCAATGTTTTCCCTAGGTACCATGGTATACTCTCGCAGTCACCTGTGTAAGTCCCTAAAATAAAGGCAACTAAGTTGCCAGCTCACGAACAGTCACCAAGCGGGTACAATCGAAAATTAGGTGGGCTATAATGAGTAGGGTAACAAATCCCAAAACCTACCAAGGGTATCAGAAGCAAGTGGCCCGAAAGAAAACTGAGGATCCCGAATGGATTCGGGATCCATGAAGCTCTGTAGGAAAATGCAACCAACAGTATCCCATGACAAATCCTCAATATGTGTTCCCCACTACGCTTGGTCCATCTTTGGAGGGGTTATCTCCACTACCTTTTCGTGCGTGACCTTGTGTTTATCCCCTGTGTTAGAGGGGGGTCCCGGATAACTTTCACATTTACTGGACTTTTTGCACTCCCTAGCTCTGACTCCAATGTTTGTTTATAAGCTTTGAAGAGTTTCCTCTCCAACCTGATTCAAGGATCTACCCTGGACTAGTTGATTGACCCTACAAACATAAAGTCTAATAAATTTTAATTTTAGCATTAATTTTAAATGGCTTGTTTTAACTCAAGGCAATGGCAGTGAAACTAGTAATGTGAATGGGAGACGAAGAAGGAGAAATGAACAAAACTGAAAACAAAATTACTTCTAGTTAATCAATAAAGATTTGCAACTAACTCTTTAACCAACTTTCTGTAACTAACTTTTTCTAAGATCTTTTAAAGGAAAACCTAAAATGAAATTTCGCTCGACTACGAGCTACTTAATGTTCTAAGAAATTGGTAAAGAACTTAAGAAAATAACTCTTTTTCTTGATAAGAAAATTAACTAACCCAACTACTTAACCAAACTAAAAAATTAAAACTTTTTCTATATTTTTTTATGCCTCAAACAAGAAACTTGAAATAAATTCTTTTTCTTTTTCTTTAAAGAAAGCGAAAGGGGAAAAAGTGAAAAACAAGACAAGACTGAAAATTGACCTCTGGCCCACTATAGATCACAGGGAGTCACTAAAGACACCAAACATGATGATCAACAACTCAAAGACTCATCTAAACCCTTTCGATGTAAAACATAAGAAATCCTTAAAAAGATAAGCAAAATGACATCAAACCCATGCTTTGACTGTAAAAACAGAGACACTGGACTCAATTAAGAAAACCTAAGAAGTAAAACTTCAATCAAGGAAGAGGTTGACTACCTCTTATTAAAAAATGTTTCTTGACACAAGCGTGCAACTGATACTTAAGAAACCTGTGTATGTACGTGAGTTGTCTATAAGAAGGGCGCATATGTACACGTGTTGTACCACAACGGGCTTCGTACACCTCTATAACTTCTTAAAAAAGAAAATAAACAGGAAGACTAATAGGGCAGGGAGAACTGGTATGGCACCAACAGGTGACCAGAATCCCTTAAAGACTCAACAGACTTACAAAAACTCAAAAGGTAATAAAACCAATTCAAATACCCAAAAAATCCCCTAAAACCCTAGAGGCTTCCCCAGTATGGTCACCAGTTCTACTATAGTGGGAAAACCCCCCTATGGATTACACTAGGGTTCAACATGTAGGCAGATCACAACCATCTAAAAGTATCTGACATTTCTAACTACCCCAAACATACCCCAGATTCATACATGAAATACAAAGTAAGAGAGATCAGGTGTCTCTACCATTTACTCTGCATCTGGTGTTGATCCTCTCGCGCTTGATAGATCCGCTAACTATAAGCCTCCTCCCAAGGCTAACTTGCATTCACAAACAGATAAACAGGAAACTAAAAACTTGCATCTCATATATAAATCATGGGTTAGATGTTATAATAAAAAATAAATCAAATGTAGATATTTGACACATCATATTTCACGACGGGAAAAGTATTTCTTTTATTGATATCACAATGTTTACTTACAACAAGGTCAGTTGTTGCTCCATGAACCTAGTCTGGGCTCCTCTTCAACAAGCTCCAATTGCTCCTCCGCATACCTTTCTCCTCTCAAGCTTCTCTTTGGGAAATGGAATGGGATTATGATGGAGGAAAAAGGGAAAAATGGGGAATGTTGATGCAATTCTCTCAACAAGGCTACAAATGCTTGGGGCAAGGAGGGGATGTGAAATGGGAAGAGTTTCACTATTCTTATGCTTGGATTTCGAATGAGACCCCAACACCTCCTTTTATATGACAAAAGGATGGTTATTTGGTTGGGTGATGATCTATAGGCGGTGGATTAGTTAGGAAACTACCCAATAGCTCATAATCTCAACGAATTCCTTGCAAATTTTTAATTTTTGCAACTGTTTTGGGTATACATGGTCTATAATGGTGCAGCTAGCATACGTACGTGGGATGTAATGGTGTATAAAGTGTGTGTACGTGGTAATTAATGGTGCAAGGCACGTACATATTCAAAAATAGTGTTTTTAATAAGATTTTCTCAGTGATGGCTTGGAAAAAATAACAAGTAAGAGGGGCAAATGCCAGGTATGCATGTATGGTGCAATTTAGGGTTATAACAAAGATAAAACTGAAATGGGTGAGTAAATTAAGATCCTATGACTTTGATATTGAATATGTTAATGGAAAGAAGAATGTAATTGCCAACTCCCTTTCCAAGAATCCTACAATTTTCTCCCTTGTCGAGGTCTTAACAGATTGGAAGTCTACCCTCTTGGTGGAATATTCCAAAAATACATTCTCTTGTGAGTTGATGGAGGGAACCAACTAGGATGAAAAGTACAAAGAAGGGGATGAGATCATCTACTACAAGGTGAGGATCTATCTGGTCCCTGAGTCCATGCTCAAGGATAAGATATTGAGGGAAGTTCATGACACCCCTTTAGTTGGCCACCTAGAGTACTTGAAGACTTATAAATGGGTGAGAGAGAGATTCTCATGGAAGGGTATCAAGGAGGGTGTACTACGGTACATGAGGGAGTGTAGGACTTGTCAACAGAACAAGTCAAAGATGACACATCCGACATATTTACTCTAGCCATTACCTATTCAAGAGAGGAAATGGTAAATCATTTCCATGGACTTCATTACAAGGTTACCAAGGGTCAAGGGCAAGGAATGTATCTACGTGGTGGTGGAAAGGTTGACCAAATATGCACACTTCTTTATTATTCCTTCATAATACAATACATCTCTGGTGGAAGATATCTTATTTAGGGAAGTATTCAGACTCAATGGTCTTCCAAGGAACATAGTCAATGACCGGGATAGCAGGTTTCTCAGTTCATTTTGGCAGGATCTATTCAAGTTCTCTAGGACAAAGTTGATACCTAGTACTAGCTATCACCCCCAGAAATATGGGAAGACTGAGATAGTGAACAAATGGGTATAAGGGTAATTGAGGAACTATGTGTCAAGATAACAATGAGCAGGAATAAAATGGTTTCATCTCGAGGAGAACTGTTACAACACCACTCATCACATGTCCATTGGGATGAGTCCATTGAGGTCATTGTATGGCTATGATGCCCTATCATTTGTATATTTGGAGTTTGGAGAGAGCAGGGCTCCCAAGGACAAATATTGATTGCAGGAAAGTTGGGACATCTTGTGGATCCTAAAGGAGAATTTACAGGTTGCTCGGAACCAATAGAAGATGTATGCATATAGGCATTGGGTGGAATGCAATTTTGAGATCAGTGGCCTAGTATTTCTCAAGCTAAAGCCTTACCTTCAATCATCATTGAAGAATAGTGGCATAGAGAAGTTGAAACCTAATTTTTATGGTCCCTAAAAAGTGATCAAGAGAATTGGAGAGGTGGCATATGAGTTGGAGCTACCAGAGGGAAGCATAATCCAAAACACCTTCCATGTGCTATGCCTCAAAAATGAATTGGGAAAACATGTCACCATTTGACAGATATTCCTTCACTATATGAGGAAGGACAGTTTATTTTGGCACCCAAGATAATTGTTGATGTACGGGAATGAATACTGAGGAGCATAGTCATTCAAGATTGCCTAGTCATATGGAAGGGGTTTCCTGCATAATATGTTACATGGGAGGGTGAACATATTTTACAGCATCTTGATCTAGAATTTCTTGATGACAAGCAATTTTAGGAAGGGAGGACTACAATGTCCCCCTCCAATTGATGACTTATTAGCCTACACGAATCCTATAAGATATAGTCAACAAAGAAAAGGGGAGTCAAGGTATAAAACCTCAAAGAGATATTAAATAGAATAAACAATTATATTTTAATAAAGTAACAGTTTGATTTGGTCAAAGATGGAAGATCTAGAAGAATCAAAGAATAAGAATAAATAGAAGGGGTATCCTACCTTCTTGGAATTATGATTTGATATCTTATTAAGTTCCCTTGTATCCATCATTTTCGTTGGGTTTTTTGGAAAAAACCTTCCATTGTAGGTTTGGTTTCAGTGGTGATACCCACCGTATCTAGACAAAGAGAATTCATTTAGAGTCTTTCTTGGGTTCATTGTGGCAATTTCTGAATATCTTGACGTATACTAGTGGAAACGCAAAGTTTCAACAACTTGATTTGGTAGGAGATAACCAACAATGTCACCAAAGTGTTGATGGTTTCACACCACAGTATTTTGAGGCATATCCATGGGTTGTGAAGGGCTTGTCCAATGAGTACCTGTGTGATTCCTAGAATGTGTCCCACGAGTACCCTTGTAGTGGGGTTTTGACAACAGATCAGGCCCAGGAGGTTGGGGTGAAGTTCAGAGGGTGATCTACAGTACTGGAGCAGAGAAATAGAAGGATGGAAGAGTCTTGGTTTCTTTTTTGGCATCATACCAGGTTTTCTTGTTTGTTTGTAGCAGATTGTGTAGCTTCTTAGCAACCAATAGTTTGTGTCACTAGTATTGTTATGAAGTTTTTATTACATCCCTTAGAAGTATTGGTAATTTTGTTCCCATTCATAATAAGATTCCATATTCTTCTTCTCCATTTATGTCTATTGGGTTTTTTCTATATGCTTGATAATATTCCTCATTGAGCAAGTTATTGTAAGAATTTAATTTCTCATTCACATAAGGATTGGGATTAAGGATATTACATTTTGCTCGAAATATTCATTGATTTTGGATAATGTTTGAGTGATAGGGGTAATCATATTGGAAAGGGAAAAAAATTAATGCAATGAATGAAACCGGCTTCTACTATTGGGGAATTGATATATGAAAAAAAAGTGTCCAAGGTTTATCACTAAATTATCCAAGAGTGTCTCTTTGGAAGAACTATTTAGGGTGATGAATATAACGACATTTTTTTCTTCTAGATGTTGGTATGTGTATATTTCTATCATTAAACAAAAAAGAGAATGTTCTTTAAATATTTGTTTTGATCGAACTTTGTTTATGTCAATACCAAGAATGCAATTTGACACTCTTAACACAAGAAATCACAAGAGAGGGAGTGTGAGAGGATATTGTGGGATCTTTATTAATATTGTAGATTCATTTATATTTACTATGTACACAATATGAAATTGTAGAGAAAGATGAAAGTTGACAAATCTTTATATAAAATACAATAAAGTGTGTGTAAGATAAATTTAGACTAAGTAATAAAAACTATATAAGAATAAATTATAAATTATAAAAGGATAAATATAATCCATGTTCACACATATTTACTAGAGTAACTCTCATCAATTCCTCCATGTTGAAATGAAATTATCTTCAATGTTCGCTAGAGAGGTGAAAGTTGTTGCTCAAATGTTGATTGGGACAACCCATTGAACTAAGTGGATAAGGTTCCTTTACAATCCACCAAGTAATTGTTGATGTGACATTTCCTAATGGATCTGGTGCATATGTCAAGAAGGGTATTGTTTGGAAGGGGAGAATGAAAATATACAATTGTGGCCTTCAGATGCATGAATGAGTTCCAACTTGAAGGCATTAGGTACAATTTGTTATATGATGTTGTAAGAACCATATTGAATGGGATTGAGCTTGTGATGTTATTGAATTTTGAAGTGCTACTTGTTTGAGTATAGACAAGTTCAATCACTATCCTAAAAGTATAGAGACTCAATTTTGATCATGATGTTCTTTATACTTGGTTTATGTTTGTCAAAGGATGTCATGCACCCTGCTATGGAACTTGGTAAAGTTATACACAAAAGAAAAATATTTGTATTGATCCTTCTACTAGTGGGATGTAGATGGATCTCAAAGAGAAAATAAAATATCATAAGGAGAAAGAGGATGAAATCCAAAACATACCTCAAAAGGAGTGTCTTCTAGAGACATGAGTAGATTTATTGTAGTTGTGCTACAAATATACAAGTATTAATCCCATTGTTTGTTTTGTTGGTGGTAGATGTAAAGAACATGAACCGAGGTTCTATTCATGTCCTTGGTTTTCCATCAGTTTATGGATGGAATGCAATAAAGAAATAAATTCAAGAATCTAAAAAAAATCTTAAGGATTTCTAAAGGTAAGCTAAGAAATCTAGAATTAGGATACAAAATTATTTCCAATGGTAATCCAAAATGGCTCCAAACATGCTAGAAGAAAAGTTTTGGAACTTTAGGATCGTCAAGAGTTGTTTGATAGTATTATAAGTGTCATCCTAGAAAACTTGTATACCATGACAAAAATGCAATCATGCTCACACTAAGTAGTGGGTAGACTATTAATGAGATACATAGAATTAGATTCCCAAGCCCCTTCTTGTTGGTAGGTTTTTTTGGTTGTAATGCAAACATCTCTAGACATATTCAACAAGTGAACTAGATGTATTCAATAAGATTAACGAAGTTTTTTCACATCAAAGGGTTCTCCTTAGGATGAAGAGTTGGCCTCTTTGAAAGAAGAAAGTGGGAATATCCAAATGGAACATAGCAATAATTCATCTTCTAAATAAATCCATCTAAGACTGTTTAGCAGAGGAAGGAGATTTGATTGACCACAGTATGGGAACATTCCATGACTAGACCTGATTCATATTGGATCTTCGTACAATTTTTCATCTATCTTGGTACTTTATGGGTGGAAACAAATTGAAGGAATCAACATGGAAGGCCATTTTAGTGGTAGGTCCTAGTTTGGAAAATTAGGGTTCAAAAAATTTCAGAGCCATTAGGATTTAAATGGAATTGTTTGGGGTTACATTGTATGAAACTTGTGCAAACAACCTTAGTGGTCTTCTACACTTTGATACATTTCCAATGGTGCGTAAAACACCCCAATTAGATATTGTATACAAAAATTATGCCTCTTGCAAGTTGAACTACATTATTAACGACCATGGTATAAGTGGATTCCACATTTGTAGTGTAGTTATAGGGGTAGTGGAGGGGGGGAGGTCCCATAGTGATAATAGTGGAGGCCATTCAATATAAGGTCGACTAGGTCCACTATAGTATTAACAAGGCCCACTATGGTAGTTAGATAAAATAAATGTAAGAGGAGTTCTTAGAAGGTTCTACTTCTAAAAGGTTCCTCCTCTAGAATGTTCTTAGGTGGGTTGTAGAACTATATAAAGGGGTTGAAGCATTGTAATGGGGGGAATAGAATTATTGTATCACGAGCGTGTAACTCAGTTGGAGGATGCCCCCTCGAAGAGGTAAGTGAATATGAGAACATACCTTCCATAATAGGATCCATTGCATGGTGTTTCCATACTTTAAGGGTTTTCTTATAATAAAGATTGGTTTTATTCTTTTTTTTTATTTGAATATTTTTGGTGTTTCTTTATGCAAGTATTTGGTTCATAACTTTTGGTATCAAAGATCTTTTCTTGGCCATAATTTTGGGCAAATATTTTTTTATTTAGTAGAAAAATAGGGCCACGACACTCCATATGATTTATGTAGATTTTGGTGAATAATTTGCAGAAATTGGTTCCCTGTCTGATTTCCTCTTTCAAAAATATCCAATTTCAAAAAAACAATCATCCAAAACGGAGTCCAGGAAGTGAAGTTGTCGTCATTTTTAATTATGTAATTTTTCAGGGTTTTTTCCGCGGACGATTGCACGATTTGTTTTTTATTTATATAGTAGATAGAGGCTAAATGTGTTTAAAAAAACTACATATCGGAGTTCCTCTCATAATTTCACCCAATTTCAAAAAACCAATCGTTTGAATCGGAGCCTCGGAATTGAAGATATCGCCGATTTAAAATGAAGCATTGTTTTTTTGTGGGGGGGGGTGGGTTGTGATGACGACAAGACTGCAAAATTCATAATTTGTCACAGGGTGCTCAGATTGATACTAGATTAGCGCCATTGGATAGATTATTTTAACATATGTATTTTATGTGGTGTTTCTAATGGATTGTTTCTGTCAAATCATGTGGGATACTTTATGTAAAAGAATCCAGAGGGCCTTGGAACCACACATGGAATCCCTCCAAGATTGCATGCATAACTTAAAGGATAGTTGGAGAAAGTACAAAGCTATTATACATGAGGAATATATTATGGAGGAAATCATGGATGAATATAATCAAGAAATGTATTCTTGGTATGATTTTGAGGCTGATTGTGGTGATTGGTATCTTTTATTTCTGGGATGACAACCACTTCCATATTCTATTTGATGACTCTACTGCACCTCATGTAGAGGCCATCCCGAAGAGTAAAATAGAGCCTTCCCTACATATTATTCTTTCATTTTATTATTCACCAGTAGTAGTGGATGAATGGTTGGTCAATTCTACATATTTCAATTCACGTGACCAATGTAGGTTTTTCGAACATCATTTTCAGTTGGTTCTTGAGTTTTGATATCTTTTGTGTGGAGTTCACATGAGAACTTGGAAATGGGACCCAAGTTTACATTGGTGGTTGGAATAATTCAACATGGTGGCTTTCATTTCTTCATGGGACCCTGGTTCTCTAGTCTACTTCAACACTAGGTCCACACTTATCCATGGGACCCTGGTATATGGTTGTACACCCTTTTAAGAGTGTTGGAGACACCGATATCCTAAGGGGGATGGAATGTAGTGTAGATATATGGGTAGTAAGGGGGATGGAACAGTGTAGATATAAGGGTAGTTGGGGGTCAAAGGGACCATAGTGACAATAGTGGAGGAAATTCAACCAATGTAAGGTGGACTAGTTCCACTAAATTATTAAATAAGTCCCACTATGGTAGCTAGATATAATAAATGTAAAAGGTATTCTTAGAAGGTTCTACTTCTAGAATGCTCTTAGGTGGTTGGTAGAACTATATAAAGAGGTTCAAGCATTGTAATGGGGAGAAGAGAATTACTGTATTAGAAGCATGTATCTCAGTCCAAAAAAAATACGCCCTCTTTTTCTGCTTCGAAAAACAATCTGCAAAATAAAAACAATTTTCCCACAATTCTGGCCAAGGAAAGAGATCTGATACAATTTGTTATGAACCAAATACTTGCATAAAGAAACACCATAGATATTCAGAGAAAAAAATAGAATAAACCACTCTTTATTATAAGAAAACCCTTGAGGTAGGGAAACACGAGACAATGGATCCTATTATGGAAGGGATCCTCTCCTGTTCACTTGCCTCTTCGAGGGGGAAACCTCCAACCAGAGATACATGTTCCTAATACAATAATTATCTTCCCCCTATTACAATGCTTGAACCCCTTTATATAGTGATATGAACCACCTAATAACAATCTAGAGGAGGAACCTTCTAGAAGTAGAACCTTATAAGAAGTCCTCTTACATTTATTATATTTAAATACCATATTGGGCCTTATTTAATACTATAGTGGACCTCCACTATTATCACTATGCACCCTTCGGGCCCCCCTACTACCCCTATAGCTACTCTACAACGTCATTCTCCATTAATCACACATATGGGGTGACCCATGTGTGGAATTTCAAGAGGACTCTAGGAGGTCCAAACCTAATCATGAATTGAGGGTTGAGGAAGTCAAAACCCTAGCCCTAGATGGCTATCAGAATATGTTAAATATTGGGCCACTAGTAGGAGAAAGGTTTCCATTATTTTTTACTATACTTGTTCCATATTTGAGAAGAGAATCCAAAGAGAGGCATTTTGTGAGAATAATAGAGGAGGTACGAGATTTATTAGTAGTTATTCATGCCACAGTCTCAAAGGAAACTTCATAGTCAGTGCCTCTTTCTTTGTACTTGTGTTCCATAATAGAAGAAAAGACAGAAAAGCATAGGCCTCACCTTCTAGTTCATTTTTCTCCCATATTAGGTTTCCCAGGATACATATTGTGTTCAATAATTTGGTATGGTGTATATATTTTTTTCTATTCTTTCATTTTTGTATTCAATTTTTTTCATAAGTTCAAGAAAATCTAGAAATTAATTAATTTGGGATCTAAGGAAAATTAGTCTACCTAGTCTATAAGATTTCAAAATATTGAAGGAGTGGTCGTGACGATATATTCTAGTGGAATATCCAAAAAAGTTTATTTGTTATATTGGAATTAGAGTAGTTTTATTTGGGTTATTTTTTGAAAGTTGCAGGATCTAGGAATTTCCCTAAGAAGGAATTCAAAAAACACTAGCCATGGTGGATGAGGATGTTCACAAAACCCCTTGATATCCAACCAAATAAATACTTGTGAGGATAGAAGAGAAATTCATTGATATCTATTTCATTATGGACTTCCTCATGGTGGCTCTAGTAAGCAATCTCAGACAGATCGGGGAGGCTAGAGGCTCTAACTCACAGGGAAAACTAGGAGAAAATGAATACCTACAAAAGGAGTCAAGGAAAGGGCCTAAGAAAGAGCATTGAAGTTCTAGTGTCGTTACCTCTTCACGATATTTGTTTAAAATGGAAGAGAAAATGGATATAAATCCATACCAATTTGATAAAAATGCATTCAATTTGAATCATTGGTTGCAACAATTAGAGGTTTATTTCAATGTTCACAATATACACGAGGAGTAGAATATTATGTTTTCCTGACTAAACCTAGAGGCACATGCATTAATCTTGTGGGGAAGCCACATAGAGACACTTAAGCTAGAGGGTGATATGAAAGTAACTAAGTGGGAGGATTTCAATACCCTCACTAAGTCCCAATTATACCCTATTGAATATGTATAGGACCAATGGATTCATTGGCATTACTTCACACAAAGGAAAGGGTAGAGTGTGCAGGAGTACACCATCGAATTCATAAAGATGACTATCATGTTGGTTATCTATCCCAAGAACCCATATGTACTTCTAAAGTATCTAGGGGCTCTATAGAGTCATTTGTGAAAGTAAGTTATGCTCTTCAAGCCAATGATAGTTGATCAGTCTTGTGTTCAAGCATACTATTTGGAAAGTATAGGCCACAAGAAAAGATATCTAAGTGGTTCCAAGTAGAAAGAAAACTAAGATGCTTCCAAGGATGGGAAGAAGAAGTGGAAATGGAATGAAAATAATATGATATCCACTACACATCAGTGCAAGGATCCAACTAACCACTATAAAAATTGTGATATAGATTGTCACACCAAGGAAGAGTATTGGAAACTACATCCAAAGTTGAACCCTAAGCATCGTAGGAAGGATTCCAATAGGAATAACCTTCTAACCATGGACTCAAGCAATCAGGTAGAGAGAAACTCATATGTGGATGAGAAAATTTCATGCACTTCAGTGTAAAAGGAGGTGAATATGAGTAGCATTCATCTCAAGGAAGAGAAGGAGTTGAAAAAATATTCCATATCAAGATCCAGGTCAAGAAGACTAAGGTAGAAACTCTATTTGATTCTGGTTCACAGACCATTCTCATAGAAACCAGTGTAGTCAACAGGCTTGTGGTGGAGGTTCATGAACATCCTAGCCCATATTATCTTGGGTGGTGTTGTGGCCGCAACAACCCCCCTTTTACTTGTGCTTAAAAAAGAGAAAGGAAAGCCCCCCCCTACTAAACTTTTGATCCTATTTCATAACCCTCTACTGCGAGAGCCTATGCTATCTATTTTCCTACCTCGAGGAATTTTGGGGGTTTGATTTTGGTTGATTATTGTCTTTGATAGTTGTTAATTTCCTCTTTTGATCTTATATTTTGGATGTCTTAATGACTCTTGTGTGACTGTGTGGTTCGATGATCTAGCACATGTCTTGAATGAGTTTGATGTGGGTTACTAATATCTTTCCAAGTTACTTATTCAAAGTCTACATACTTGTGCTAGCATGTGGTTCCTAAAATCTTCATCTTTATACTCTCATATATTGGAAAACTCTTAAATTAAATCATGAGGTCATTAATCCTTTCTATGTGCTGGAGATTAGGTGCATGAATATGTCATGATAGTTATTTAATCTAGATCATGAATGATTGCCTTTAAAAACTATATCCTCCTCATTTTCTCCACTTTTAGTACTGGCTCATAAATTTTCTTAAAGTAAAGGAAATGAAATTTCTCTCATGTGTTGGTGAATGTCCTCTTAATTGCATAATTGATTTCATCTATTTCTATGGTTGTAGGAATAGGTTAACAATATAGTCTTTCTTCACGGTGGCTCTAGCTTTGAGATGCATGTGGGGGAATCCTTTGATATTATTCTCCTTTTATCATTCCCTTTTATTTATTGATATTTCCCTCTATTTGCTTCTAATATTTTCTCTAACTAAGCCTCATATTTGGATTATGCTCATTGATAGATTTCCAACGCCCATAACCATATTTAATTCAGTGTCCTAGATCAAATGTTATAACTTCTAAAAGTTTCCTAATTCTTCACTCACCTTTTCTACCTCACTGCCATGTGGAATCCACATGGATCCCTCTATCCTCTACCATCCAACATGGAATTGATTTCATGGATGTGGTACCCACCACTTTCCTCATTGTCATTGAAATTTCCCATGATCCACTTCCCTTTTGACCTTCTCTTTCGTCGATGACATGCCTAATGCCTTTTCGTCATCAGGGCTCCATCACTCCTAGTGCTAAAACACTCTACTCCTATATTCCTTCGATGATGTATCCCTAGTATATATAATGTCTCTTGGGAGTCTAAGGTCAATGGCCCCCATCTTATCAAAGCCATAAAGCTAACCGATGGTTAACCCCTTCCCACTTTCTCAACTGACACTATTGACATATGGCATCTAAGTTGGCACCCTGTACACGTGGCCCTACTCGTGACCTACCACCTAGAATGACACTTGTCATCTCAAAATCGAAATTAACCATGACCAAAGCTCCACTTCACCCACTTGGCAGGTAGATCCATCACTGACCTGACACATGGACTGACGTAGCCATGCATGTCATCTCAAGATACCATGGATTATCCCATTAAGTTTTGATGTGTCCTCTTCGTCATCAGGGAATCCATCTTTCTCCACTCTCCAACATTCAGGTGACCCTACTCTGACAAACAAATGGCATCTAGTGGTCGTCAGATCAATGACGATCGTCAAATTTGGCACTATCTCGTCATCGACACTCCTGTCTGACCCTTCTCCCAATCACTCTAATGTCTCCTTTATCTGATGATCGGCTACGATATAGCCTCATTTAGATATAAAGGTTGATTCCCCATCGTCGTCAGCAATCCAAGTGTCAACTTTCTCCCTTACCAACCCTTTGTCGACGATGATGACTGTCTCGTCGTCGGATTTCCTCTTCCCAAGAATTTTGATGTTTTATCTCTCTCCTTAGATGATGACACCATCCTCCATCGATGACCTAGATCCATTTACCCTCCAAATCAATAGCTATGTTTTGTCCCCTCCATGCACATAGAAAACCCCCCTTTCTTCAGATCAATGGTCCATATTTTCCCCAGAGTCATAATCAACGACTATTGAGCACTAGTTTTAAAAAGACCACATCCATAACTACATGTGTCGGAATGAGGCTAGTGATACCTTGTTGTAAAGGAATTGGACAAAGGAACACAGTGGTACAAGTATCCAGGATAGAAAGGTGACATAATACATTATAAAATGCATAAAATGGACACCCACGGATTTGGGAGGCAAATGGATTGTGAAGCCTTCAAACAATCATATCTAGAGCTACGAGAAACTAAAGCAGGCATAGGAGGGATCGATGGAAAGCTAGAAGAGTGAAAAATAGGTTGGGATAGGAATTGCTGGTAGATTGAAAGCATAAATGGCCTGAAAATGAAAAACACAGGAGGAACCCAAATTCAGATGAAAATCGGGTATGTTGACTTCAAATCGTCATATATTGAGCTGCAAGCAATGAAATTGAGCCAACAATAGCTCAAATGAAATCTATGATAGAGGAGAAGAAGCCACAATAAAAAAATTTAGCAGACAACAGCCAGATATGCCCAAAATATTCTGATGAACTGAAGATAACGCCAATAAGTAAAGTTAATGATCACTTTTCAACAAAAATCATTTGTAAACTACTAGAAGACAAAAATAACCACACAATGGTCTATTCATATTCCATTTGTAAATCCCACATTTAAGATTTTCGAAATGTAAGAAGAAATTGGGGAAAAATGAAACGGATATCCATGGAAACTGAAAATTCTCTCTCTTGTCTTATAAAAGGAACTGAGAGAAGAGAAAAAGAGGGACTTTTTCCCTTTGTAAGAAAAGATGGTACTATTACTTCTGATTAATAAAGAGTAGGAGGAATTTAGAGGTCATGTTGGTTTGCAAATGCCTGTGGGATTATTCTACACTTGTATTTTTATTTTAATTTTTCTGGGTATTTATCATATGAACTATTTATGTTCTTGGTATCTAAAATCCTTTGTTGTTGTGATTTCTTATGGGTGTAGGAATGATGTTAAAGATTTTATTTTCAACTATTTGAGATGATTTCTACAATATTGTTGTGCTAACATGTTTGGTATGTCATGAACTGTTTATGTTGTCTAGACATTACCTTTCATTGTACTCATCTATTATCTTTTCTCTAGGGATAGGTTAGAAGTAGTTAGATTAGATTAGTTTCCTTTAGTTACATTAGTATTAGAATTAGTTAGAACTCTTTGGGGGGAAGTTCATTGTCTTTCCCATTTTTATTATTTTGATTCTGAGCGGCAGCGAGGTCCATAGACACCACTGGTAAAAATCATGCTAGGCACCAAATTACTCTTACAGATCTTCATAGACACCAATCCCCTCTGATGTTTGTAGGAACCAACCTACTGGAGACACATATCCTCTCTGTTGCTTGTAAGCACCGAACTGTTGGAGACAGTAATCCCCACAACTATTTGTTTTCTAGGGACCAACCTACTCACAAGTTTGCAAGTTCTTCATATGTTATGAACCAAATATCAATATAGCATAGAAAAACCTCAGAAAAAGTACTCAACGCCTTGAAAAAGAGATAATTTCAGATAATAAGCCTCTTC
>SNQJ01S0018090.1:58030-77975 GCA_010110895.2 Picea sitchensis | reverse complement strand
ATTCCACTCTCTTTGAGTACGCTCCCTCCAAGTCCTAGGATAATTTCCTTTGATTTGAATGATCTTTTAGAGCCTCACCTTCCTTCTTCAATACCCTTCCAGATAGTGGGATTTCATCGATATATTGTAGATGAAGGATCCTATGTAAGCATTTTACCCTCCTCATCTTGGAAAGTTTTGGGTTCTCCCAAGCTTCTGTCAACTACCTGTGAGTTGCTAGCTTTTGATAGAATTCTTGCATGGGAGCCTCAACCTCCCCCATAATATTCTGCATAGAAAAACATCCTAGAGTCTTAGTCAATCTCTTTTCAGAGTCCAAAAAATGAAAATATTATCGAGTGAACTTTTCTCTTTCACACTCGTTAAATGGTTTTGAAAGGAAATCTATTTGGTATAAGTTTAACCCTTTCTCTATAACATGTAGACTATTTACGAAAAAGGAATACTCTAGTCACCATTGGCTAGAAGAGTTCTCCTTGGTATTATTGTATACTTTTTTGGGACTTGGAGAATAATTATATGAAAAAAGGACCATTTTTGGAGTTACATTGTAAATTAATTCCATCATCCTTCTTGCATTATTGATCTTATTGTCGGTTCTCTCTTTCTCATTATAATCCTCTTACCTCAGAAATTTGCATCACTAGCCAAGCAATTCCTTCTATATATCCTTTGTATCTTGACACCATGTACCCTTAGAGGAATCATCTCCTCGAGTGTCCATGCACTTCCTTTCACTGAGCATAGGTATGTTATGCTTCTTGGAACTAGATCCTTACTCACAACATTTATTTCCTCTCCTGTATCATAGCATTTCTTTTCCTACGAAAAAACAAAAAAATATGGGTAGGAAAAGAGTATTATCTCATATTGGAAGCAGTAGTTTCGCCTTTGAACAAAGAACAAACTTTTGAGTCCATTTTCATCCAAAGTTTGGGTTTAGAATGACCTTAGAAAGTTGAGATTATTACTTAGAGTTTACTCCTCTGATTGGTTATTATTCCATTCCCTATGGAAATTTTGTTAATGCCTCATGCATCACAAAGTTTTATCATCAAGTCTATGCTACCTGAGTTATTTGTATGTCTCATGCTCTTTTTCAAAGGAAGTCTATAAGCATGTGTCGACCATTTCTTAGAACTCTTGACTTTTCATGTCGACCATAACTTTAGTGTATCTCAGAGTCACATGAAGTTGTAGTCCTACCATGCACCATGGTCCTACTTTCATTATGGATAGGTAACCTTGAACCCAACAGTCAAAAATTCCTTATTGGTTGTTGACTGGGATATTTCCATTATGTTTGATGGCAAGAAATCTATTTACACAATGAGATTCATGTAGTGTCTTGTATTCCATCAGCATTATTCGTGGTTTCCTCTCCTTTGTCGAAAATTTTCCTTATTGATTGTTATTCAGAGGGTCTCTTTTGTGCACTACTTGCATCTGGTGCATATAGGAGATGCACAGGGTCATTGGTTCATTAACATCCTATTCATTCAATCTCCTCCTAATCATCAATATATTTCTTTGTACCCCATGCTGAATGATGAGAGATTCCCTAATGCTCTCCTTTCAGCAGGTCTCCTTCCATTGACTTAAGCTCATATATTCTGTAAATGAGACCTAGAGTCCTATGAGTACCTAGATGCTTGCAGTCATCATTGGAAGGTTCTCTCACCATCGATAGTTGGTAATTCATCAATGTATCCTAATCGATGGATTATTCAAGTGTTCTTCCTCAACACCCTTATTCACACATGTATAATGTACTCGATGCCTTGATACCTGTGTTCATTATCGGTGGGTTGTATCATGTTTGTTAACAATATACCTCAATGATCGGTAATCAAATGAAGTGTCATTTTGTTCGACCTCAAATCCTCTATTCACATGATGTATACTTGCACCTTCAATGGATAGTGTAGAAGACCTATAGCTTATAGTAGCAACATTCCTCATATGTTGTTGTGTTTCATTGGACCAATACGTATATGACTTCAGTGATCATGGGAGATCAGATTGTACTTCGTTGTATACATATATCTTAAGATTGATTTTGAGATTGGATTCCATTGTGCCTTGTTCGTGACTATAACATCCTGTGGCATATGTCTGCATTTTATTTCCTATTCATGGTCATGAAAAACTATTTGATATATTTCCACATAGATCTGCAAGGTAATTCAGATTGGTAGACATGTGCACAAAGTCATTATGGATTGTAATATTCTCATGAGAAACTAGTACTTCTAGCTGAGTCTTCA
This sequence comes from Picea sitchensis, assembly GCA_010110895.2. Taxonomy (NCBI): domain Eukaryota; kingdom Viridiplantae; phylum Streptophyta; class Pinopsida; order Pinales; family Pinaceae; genus Picea; species Picea sitchensis. The sequence goes on along the minus strand of SNQJ01S0018090.1, from coordinate 75,708 downwards.
TTAATCCACTTCTGGGAATTATAATGTATTTCGGCTATCGTCGATATTCCTCTAACCTCACACATTATGGGGCATCTGTTACAAAAAATTCTTCCTCACTCCATGCAACTTGCTTGGATGGCCTTACCTTTCCCTATGCAGACTTGAAGTTCCATTTTTGTGCCTTCCAGAGCCCAAAAAAGCATATTTTTCCACATATACGCACCCTATCAATTATATAACAAGAGTATATGTAGGTTTCCCCACTACAACTCACATACATCAGGTTTGGTTCTTAAAATTACAAATTATGTCGGGTTTCCATGCTATGTCATGAGATCCATGATCCTTGACCATCCATATAATGGAAGCTCTATGACTTGACCCTTTAGTTCCATGTGAAAGCTATAAATTGAGCCATATCTAAGCCTTGATGGATCGAACAATTTCAACTTTGAGGTCAAAGACACTCTAGAGAAATTTCTCTTCATATTGAGTCTATATCCCTTTGTCCTTGAAAGTCTGAACTCCTTGTTCAACCCCCAAACTCTTCCTTATTTGTGATGGAGAACCTCATTAACTCCTTTATATGAGATTTCCTTTGGTGGAGGATTGAAGTGGTGCAGTACCAGCTAGAGGGACTTAGTTTCTTGGTTTCAATATGTGTCATTGCAGAAGTTTGTCACCTATGTACTTACTGATTATTTTAATAGAAATACTCTTTTCTTGTCTAATTGATATCTTGCAAATATTTGAATTATTATTCCATAGGTATGTTAATGTATTATGCTAATATTTATTCTAACATTATATATTATCACCATATTCTTGCATATCTTGGTTGTTGAGGATAGGCTGCAGGTATAAATCTTTGGGTCATGTGCTCAATGGTGGTCTTCTTCGAACATCCGGATGAGGTAGGCTCTTAGCCTTGTCTTGTTATAATTTCATTTATATAGAATACTTGGGATTAGAGTTGATTTCTTCTTTTCATTTCGTCTGTTGTGGTTTACCCCTTGCCATAGAGAGAGATTTTCCTCGTAACAATACCATAATCTGAAGTCCAAGGTGCCCTTTAAATATTTCAATATCCTTTTTATTACTTTCACATGAGTTTATTTTGGTGCATCTTGAAATCATGCAACCAACCATATTTCTTGCATAATGTCTGGCCTTGATGTTGTCACATATAGTAGGCTTCCAATCATTGACCTGTACAATGTTTGATTTGTTTGTAGAGTTTCATATTTTTTTCTCAATTTACAACATGTGACCATAGTGTTGACTGGTGTGCAATCTTCCATTCTGAATTTCTTCAGCCTTTCCTTCATGTACTTGGTTTGTAAAATGAATATTCCTTTGTCAGATTGAGAAATTTGTAATCCTATAAAGAATGTCAGTTCACCAAGCATAGACATATCAAATTTCTTTTGCATTTCTATTCCAAATTGTTGGCATATTTCATTCATATTTCATCCAAAAATAATGTCATCTACAAAAACCACAACAATTAACTCATTTTCTTCTGTTGTCTTGATGTAGATATTCTTGTCAACAATTCCTCTTTTGAATCCTTATTGTTGTATATATTTATCAAGTATTAAATACCGAGATCTAGGGGCTTGTTTTAGCCCATAAAGTGTTTTCTTCACTTTGCACACATGATCCTTATTTTCTAATAATAAGAATCCTTCTTGTTTTTCAATCTATACTTCTTCCTCTAAATTTCCATTGAGAAAGGAAGACTTGACATCCATTTGATAGATTTTGAAGTTCTTGAAACATACAAATGCCAAAACCATTATGATAGCTTCTAGTCTAGCAACTGGGGCAATGGTTTCTTCGAAATCAATACATTCAAATTGAGCATAGCCTTTACAAATCAATCTTGATTTATTTCTTATTACTTTCCCATCTTTATTCAAATTGTTCCTAAAACCCACTTGGTTCCAATTACATTTTTATCTTTCATCCTTGAAACAAGTTCCCATGTTTCATTCTTCTTAATTTGATTCAACTCTTCTTCCATAACATCAATTCAATGATTGTATTCACTGGCTTCTATAAAATTATTAGGCTCTATTTTAGATAGCAAGGATAAGTTTGCATATTATGGTGCACTAGCTACTCTTCTTCTAGTTTGAAATCTCATATCTTTATCACCAATAATTACATTTTTTGAATGATTCTTTCGAACAAATATAGATGGTGTCTTTGTATCTTAGAATTATGTTTCTTCTTATTGATTTTCTTCTCCTTCTTCTTATTGATTTATTTTTCTTTTTCCAATAGTTAAAGTATTATATTCTTTTATTATTTTTTAATATGCAAAAGGATCATAACTGAAAGATTGATATCCACAGAACAATAAGATATATCCTCAGGGAAACCCTCAAGGGGGATAAAAACATACAAACATTCCTTAGTATAGATTCCTCCAACATGTTCAATATAATACAATGCTCTTTCACGAAATCAAGACCAAATAGACCTAGAAATGAACCAAGAATAGCCTCTTAGATAAGTGCACACTAATCTCTTGTACTTATATTTAATGAGTGATCAAAATGACTCGATATAACCTCTATTTATACTCTAAAATACCTAAAAAAAATGACTTATCAATAAACCATTTCACAAATACACTTAGGAATAACCAATACAATTACATTTAGGAATAACTTCTGAAATGACATAAAATATCAACACTCCCTCTTAATGAGGAAGGTATTTTATCTGACACAGAGTCTAACATTCTCGACATCCACACAAGCTCATGACCATTGACTTTCGGACACATAAATATATACATCATAGGAAATCCATAGTGACTTCACAACATGCATCCAAGGCCGATGGGTAGCTCTCCAATATCTACAACATATCATCATGAGACTATCTAGTTTCCCGCATAAATCTCGGATATCTTATACATGACATCCAATACCCTGCGATAACATGTGTACCTCGTCTCTTCAGCATGCATCCAGGGATGGTGGGTAGCTCTCCAACAACTACAACATGTCATCATGAAATACGCTACCTTGAGATAACAACTGAAGCCATCACTCCCTCTAAAGAGGGACAATGCCAAGCTTGTCCCTAAAGTACTTGAACTTCATCCTTGACAATGGATTTTTCAACACATTTGCAACCTACTCATCGGTAGCCACATATTGGAGCCTCAGTGCTCCCTTTTGCACCATATCTGATCATTTTTGGAACAAAATGAAAGAAGAGATATTACAATGAAATACTCATGAAATTTTTCATAAACAGAGAAATACAACAATACTTGATTTCTATTAATGAAATAATTGTAAAGAGAATGTAAAAATATAGAGTGCAAGACTCTCTAGAATGGTGGTAGATTTATCTATGAGAAGAGATGTGATGGTTAGGCTCATTCACAAGAAGATCATTACATTGAGGCTCTGAAGGACTGTTTATGTTAAACATGAATTCCAAAACCCTAGACATCCATAAACCTAACACTAGGAGATGAAATGCCAAAAGTCATGTGGGCCCCGTTTGGGTAAGTTAGTACATTAAATTTCTGGTGTCGTAACTTTTGCATACGATCTCTGTTTTAGGTGAGTGATAGCCCGTTGGAAAGGTATTTTAGAGAAATACACATTATGTCGTCAAAATCTGACTCTGTCTATATTTTGACTATGGCATGCCAAAATAACATTGTTTAGGGCCCCAAAACATCCCTAGAAGTACAACAAGATGTCCTAACATGAAAACATACAAAATAATCCAGTTGGATTAGGTGGGAGGCCACCATCATCCACATAGAAGATGTTTAGGGCTTCATATATCCCCAAAACTGTAGAACCCACAATTACGAAGAAGTACACAAGAATGTGATGAACTAAAAATTGACAAGATGAGCTAGTTGGAACAGGTGGGTGGTCACCAATATCCACCTGGATCAATATCCCTAATATAGTAATACCGTATTTCAATATGCTTCTACCTATCATGAAACATCGAGTTCTCTAACAACTTTATATAACTCTGGTTGTCACACAAGATACAGGTCGCCTCCATCGCAATATCAAATGATCTAGTTAGCAATGTTTGATGCCACACTGCTTCGTGACTTGTTGCACATGCTTCCACATACTCTTCCTCAACCATAATGAGTTCTACACATGAATTCTTCTTAGTGATCCATGAAATAATACTGTATCCCAAAGTGAAGCAACATCCTAATGTACTTTTCTGGTTTGCAACACTACCTTCTCAATATGAATATGAATATCCAAGTAGATTGATCTCACTATTTGGAACACACTTGAGCCCATACTCCATTGTACCTTTAAGGTAACTCATCACATGTTTTATTGTAATCAGGTGAACACATTTGGGTTCAACCATGTACTGACTCAGGGTGTTCACAACAAAACAAATATCTGGTCATGTATTTTTCAAATACATCAATGATCCAATCATATGCTTGTATAATGTAGCATGCACAACCTTTGAAGTCGTATAATCAAACAACTTCATATTTGATGCCATTGGTGTAGTCATTGATTTACATTACAACATCCTGAACATGTTTAGGATCTCCACAACATATTTTCCCTGATTTAGGAAGATCTCATTCTCCCTATGCCATACCTCTAGACCCAAAAAGTAGTGCATCAAACCTAGGTATTTCATTTCAAACTTTGCAACATGTTTTCTCTTACACTCACTGATGAGATTCTCCACTCCTGTCAAGAATAAGTCATCCACATATAGTAGTAATATTATTGGTCCATCATCCTCAACCTTGAAGTAAAGATTAGGATCTGCACTACTCTTTGTAAATCCCAAGCTCATCATAAAACCATCAATATGACCATACCATGCTCTTGGTGCCTATTTCAATCCATATAATTCTTTCTTTAACTTGCACACATGCGTCTCCCTGTCATGTGTTTTGAATCCTTATGGTTGTTCCATGTAAACCTCTTCCTCTATTAACCCATTCAAAAATGTCGTCTTCACATCCATCTGATGAACCTTCCATTTCATCACAGTAGCTATTGAAAGAACAACCCTTATTGAAGTATATCTTTCCACAGGATAAAACGTCTCCTCGTAGTCAATTCCTTCCTTCTGAGAAAATCCTCGTGATACAAATCTAGACTTGTATTTATCAATGTTTCCATATATAGCATTCTTCGTCTTGAATATCCACTTGGAGCTCACAACTCATTTTTCCTTGGGTCTCGGAACCACATTCCAAATGTCATTCTTCACTATTGACTGATAATCATCGACCATGGCATCCTTCCATTATTTTTTTCTTATAGCTTCTTCATATTTGTTAGGCTCTACATCAATTATATCACACAATAATTACACATAGTTGGTATACGGTTTTTGTTTCTTGACCTTCCTAGATGATCCATCCTGGTCACCTTATCTCTCTACATATTTGATGGCCTCTTGTGCCCACACTGGTATTGTATTTTATGTATGCTTCTCCACATGCCTCTGTGATTTGGCCATATCCTGATCCTCATGAATGGATTCCTCTGCTTCCAATTCTCTTGTCTCTACAGCTCTAGGAACTCTATTTTCTTTGTCATGGGATTCCTCTGCACAACCCTACTTTGACTTGTGAAAATATACATCCTCATCGAAGGTTACATCCCTACTAATATTTATCTTCCGATGACTGAGAATGTATACTTTGTAGGCCTTCAATGTGTCATTGTACCCAACAAATATACATTTATTTCTAGATGGGTCCAACTTTGTTCTCTTTTCCTTGGGGGTATGCACATATACATGACATCCAAATATATTTATGTGGATGACCTCTGTCTTATCTCCTGAAAACATTTCCTCCATTGTCTTGTTTTCAATAACTCAATGGGGAATTATGTTCTATACATACACAACTGTCATCATAGCTTTATCCCATAAATACATAAGTAAATCTTGATCATGGATCATGGCTTTCACTACTTCCATAATCATCCACTTGTTTCTCTCTGCCACTCCATTTTTTTGTGGATTATAGGGACTAGAGATATCCCTCTTAATCCCAACTTCTTTGCATAAATCTAAGAATTCATTTAAGGCGAATTCTCCTCCATTGTCTGATCTCAATGTCTTTATCTTCCTTTTTGTTAGGCTTTCTACTAGTGCCTTAAATTACTTGAACTTACCAAATACTTCACCTTTTGAATTCAAGAAGTAAATCAATTTTTTGAGTGAGTAATCATCAATAAAAGATACATAATATATGTACCCACTAAGCGATGGTGCTGAAATCGGTCTACATACATCCGAGTGTACAATATCCAAGACTCCTTTGGATCCGATATCACTACTTGGCAAGGGGTTCTTCAAATTATTTCTTTGTGCAAAAACTTTGCACATGCCATCTGGATTCACCTGAATCTCTAGTAGTCCTGTTACCATGTTTCTCACGATTGGTAAATATTTGTAGTGTAGGTGGGAACATCTCTTATGCCATAGCTCACTTGAATTCACAGTGACATGAGTCAATGTTGAATCTGAGAGTCCCTTTAATTTATACAGTCCTCCTTCTTGGACATCGATAACAACTGCATCATCAAATTTCTTTCCTTTTGTCCACATGAGAACTTCTCTATCTACAAATGCCACAATGAAACCCTTCTCATCCAAAACTGAAGTCGAGAGAAGGTTCTTCTTCAAACCTGATACATAAAGCACGTCCTTCATCCTTATTTTCTTACCAGAATATAGTTTGTAGGAGGCCTCTCCTACTCCTTTGATCGGATACTTATAATAATCACCCAAATTCACATTATGAGGTGAGTCTTTATGACTTAAGTTTTACAGAGAGCCTTTATACCCTTTCATGTGTGTTAAGGAAAATGTATGAAATGATCTTACTCAAGCATTTTCATATTTTTCTTGGCTGAAGCAAAATAGAAGGGAATATCACCCTATGTTTATGGCCATCAAAATTAATATCCTAGCTCACAAGTATTGATTACAAGTGCTTAGGCTATTTTTTTTATAAATAAAAGCTTGTTGAAAAATTCATTATTTATGTGTTTTTATGAATATAGAAGATGATGAAATAAATATAGAGACAGAAGAAAAGACACAAATTCGATAATCAAGATAGTTAAGACATAAAACAATCCTTTATTTCATTCCAATTCATCAAATATTTATTCTCTTTACAAAATTTTGTGAAGAAGTTTTGGACCAAATTCAAACTTAGACGTCCCCGATGAAACATACAAAAGGACCTCTGACAAAAAATAAAAAATTGAACTCTAAAAGATGGATCATCTTGCCATAGATTGTTTCCCACTCGACCTTGCACAATAGCCTTTGTCAGTCATGAAAACTAATTCACAAACAGAGAAGTCTACATAGACTATCAAAGATAGATCAACACCTCTAAAAAACAAGTGTCTGAATGATGTAATTCATCCCTGAATCCTGTTGTCTACAATAAGACCCTGCTATCATAAAAACGAATTAGGCTTGTGGTAAATTAAATAATGAATGAAAATTGAACTATCTCAACACAAACTCAAAGAGCAAAGCTTAGTATGCTTCTTCTTCTATTCCCCCTTTGTTCCTCCCTTTCCTTTTTCCTTTAAGCAAATTAGAATTGGTTGAAGTAGTTGAACTACCTCATTAGTTAAGTTAACTAAAAACTCAACCAACTTTTTAGTTAGGGGGAAAAGTAATAAATCATAATAAGGGTTTTAAATAAATAATAACTAGTAGGTGGGACCCCTTGTGACTCCCCTTTAGCTCTTAACAATAATAGCACAACTAGTTAATTAAACAAAAACATCCCTCCTTGTGACTCCCATCATCACATTCATGTTTGACAATTTATCTCATTGATATTTGAAATTATTTTCAAAAATATATTACTCATATATCCAAAAATAGCATGTTGTCCAAAATTTCTGAAGTCAACTGCTCTCACCAATAAATAAATAGATAAAACTTAAAATCCATATTTTCTATTCTGTGAGGCAATATTTCCTGTGTTTCTTCTATCACCTTTTAATCTCTCTGAATTTGCCTTAGTTTGTGTGGAGCCTTTAGGCCTAATCTTGATGATCGCATGAGAGCGATCATCGCTCAAATGCATGCGGGACGACACAAATTTATTAGAATCATTTTAAGGTGAGGAAGGGGTAGTAGTGGATTTCCCTTTGTCAGGGGAATGGTGGACCTCGATTTTCAACCTTTTTCCTGGAAAACTCATTCATGTATGCATACTTGATTAGATAATAGTTTCTTTATCAACCATACATGACAACGCTTTTTAAAATATGAAATAAATTTTGGCTCAACAACATTGCAGACTCATGGAATCCAATCCGTACAAATTGTTTAATCGTTGTCAATGAGAAGGGGGTGAACAAAGGTTATGGGATATGTGAGGGGTTCGTATTGAGCGAAAAATGTTAAAATGAGGGGAAAAAGAGCAAGGTTACTGCTCACAAAAAAAAACAATCAACTGAAATGTAAACCAAAGAACACATCGGTGTAATCCATCCATGTGATATTAAACTCTCATAATACTGATATCCTCTTCACTATAATTAAATTTTATGAACAGGGAGTGAGTAATGAATATGGGAAGGCGAGGGGATTGTAATTAGCGAAAAGTGAAATAATGGTAGGGAAAGAGAGCGAATATTGTTCATAAAATTCATTAAGTAATCCATAAAACCATTCTATATTAAATGAAAAATATCCAATACTAACCAAATAATCATTGTGATCAATTAAACAACTACAGTGTATAATTTAATCAATTTTTTGTATTAACTTGCTCATTGTTCGCAAATTAATCTTTAACACAGTGTCATCAAAACAAGACAATATGCCTTCCAAAACCACCTGTATAAGAGTTCTATTTCTTCTCATTTGTCCCATTTAATATTTATAACAATTTCCAAATGAACACGCAGTCACTTGTTCCACTCTATTCAACATCAAAACATCAACCACTTTCCATGAGTTATTTCCTCAATCAAACACAAACACGAGTTTTTTTTTTTAAATCATGCCCTATTCTATTCCTCTAATCTATTTAATAATCAAATTGCAACAAAACCATACTATTATAAAACCCATTCCCATCTCTGATGGTGTAATCAAACGATATCCATAATATATACAGTGGACAACCATGCCACAACTATCACGATTTTAAATTGCAATACTCTTGATTGGCAATTAAAAACACACATTAACAACAACCCTTATTTCAACCTATATCATGTTGTAGGAAACACAAAACCTAACACATAAAGAAAAGAGGCATATTCCCGATCAACCATAAAACAATGTTGAGTCAACAATCTAACTGTTAGAACACAAGAGGCAATGACTGTGTGCCCACTTCATTACTCGAATTAACCAATTAACCATGTTGAACTATCGAATCAATTATCATAATAAAGGATACAATGATTATATACCAGTCACAGAAACCACTATCAACGCTATTAACAGGGACAACCAATAATAAACCACCGAAGATGATAATACACCAACTTATAACAGTCAACCATGTGCCGGACCAAAAATAATTGTTCATTTATCAAAATTGGGCTTAAAATAATAAAGGTTGGTCTCTGAGGAACCAACACAGGGAGATTGGAATGACCACCAACAACAGATAAGAAACTTTCTAGACAACACGGTGGACACATAGGTTATATCACTCATATCTTTGGAAGACAAGGAGAGAGTTCAACAAGCAAGATAAATAATGAACAGAGGAGCAGAGGTCCCTCACGGGTCAATAAATAACACCCAAAACACGCAGAGCATAACCCTCGCAGTTTTCCCCAATCAACCCAGGTAATGCTTATATAAAAAACAGAGCCATGAAATAGCAATCAACCTGAAAGCAAGACCCTTTACATAATAGCCATGATAACCAACTACGCAGACACCAATAGTATAACGAGCCAATAACCAGGTGAAATGATATGCAGTGACAGAAGGAAGTTCAAAGACAAACCCAACAACCCCATAACATCAAATACGACTAGGTACGGTGACAAGAACTGTGTGGAGAGAGCTAGCAAGTCTGGACCAAATGAACCCTTCAATAAAAACCCATAAAGACAACAAATATCCATCATGGCTTCCACCACTCAGAATAATTAATGAAACGGTGACTTCAACCATCTTTTTCCATTTTTATTGAAAACCACACAACAACCATTCCGGAGAAATATCACAAGTTTACATAGTTTTCGGTCTCAAGAAAATTAAAGACACATACATCACCAAGCCAATATCTATTTCATAACTAGAGTGGGTTCATGGATGGTGAAAAGACATACCTGTAACAAAAAATCCTTAAAAACACGAGCTTGGCCGAGTAGCTCTTCCCTTGCCTGAAAATCGAAGCTTAACCATAGAGAACCACAATTGAATAATAGCCAAGCTAGGGTGGCGACTAGTGGGAGGGGTATGGAGTGACGTGCATTAAATGCACATCACTTCCATCCCCTACTCATTCAATCACTTAGTACGCACCAGCCAACCATTCCATTAATCCATGCATCAAAACCAACATCCATTACTTGCCAAATGTGCCACCCTATGTCACATTAACCATTGCCAACCACACCATAATGCATATCACATGTGTTTCCATATAACTCAATAAATCATATAGCCATTAACCATGTTAGCTAGGACTAACAACAATCCTTTAATTTTAAGGCATGCAGTGTAGCATAGTAGCATAGTAGCATAGTTTAATTTCTTCCTTAGATTTTTTCCATATTTCTTTTATCCTTTTCCATGACTAACATATGTTTTGTGTAGGTGTAATATGTAAGAGATCATGGTGCAATTAGCATAGAAATAATAGTTCACATAAGCCCTCGTGACATGGAATTGATAATTTAGAGTAAAGAAACCCACACATAGCATGAATTATCCATCAACCATTTGTTGCAAATATAACCAACATTTGAACATCAATCATGCTCAAACCTACAAGNTAAATGCACATCACTTCCATCCCCTACTCATTCAATCACTTAGTACGCACCAGCCAACCATTCCATTAATCCATGCATCAAAACCAACATCCATTACTTGCCAAATGTGCCACCCTATGTCACATTAACCATTGCCAACCACACCATAATGCATATCACATGTGTTTCCATATAACTCAATAAATCATATAGCCATTAACCATGTTAGCTAGGACTAACAACAATCCTTTAATTTTAAGGCATGCAGTGTAGCATAGTAGCATAGTAGCATAGTTTAATTTCTTCCTTAGATTTTTTCCATATTTCTTTTATCCTTTTCCATGACTAACATATGTTTTGTGTAGGTGTAATATGTAAGAGATCATGGTGCAATTAGCATAGAAATAATAGTTCACATAAGCCCTCGTGACATGGAATTGATAATTTAGAGTAAAGAAACCCACACATAGCATGAATTATCCATCAACCATTTGTTGCAAATATAACCAACATTTGAACATCAATCATGCTCAAACCTACAAGCAGTGTCGAACAACAACATAAATATCAAATAAGAACTAGATATGTTCCTCCAATCTACAAGGGGGTCCCACCTACTACTATTATATATATCATTAGCTTATAATAATAGGCTTTACGAATACTTTGCGGGCAAAATCCTCGTTGTGATTTTTATAGTCAACAAACTAGTGAGTCCATAAGGAAATTTGTTTTTAAAATATTAGAACTCAGAACTCATGGTTTCACAAATCAAGAATAGTAGGTCAAGAAGATATAACCAGGAAGATTATGCAACAGGGGGAAGTGAGTGGATTTAATGGAAAAATGACTGGTAATTTGAGAATAACTCATGAAAAATGTTAAGTATGAGGGGTTTTACCACTGTGTGCATAATCGTTCACCTGGAATATGCTATTTTCTTTAAGGAGAAAAATTATGGACTTTCTCTCTTAAATTCTCAAATGGATGAATAAAAAGAAAGTAGAAGCGGGAGATAACCATTTTTTTTTTAAAGACAATAGTGAGAGAAGATAGAAAATTCAAGTTCTTTCATGGAAACATCATAACATCTATGTAATATTGATTGTTATTGACTAACAATATCTTGCAAGAGTGTTACTATGGAAGAACTGATCCAACATCTTATTCTTGACCAAAATCAATTAAAAGATGAAAAAGCAATAAAAATCATAATAGAATTAAAATTACGGAACTTAAAACAACATAGATAAAATGTTAGAAATGTAACAGCAGTATGAAATGATTAAAATCAGAAAACAAAAATAAAACTAATGTAAATCCGAAATGAAAAACAATGATAGAAAAGAAAGTAGAGCTAGACTACTAATATACAGAAAATCCAAACAGTGTTAGAACTTTTCACGTTGGTTCCACGTAATGTTTCAAGTGAGAACCGTCAATGTTGTAGGAAAACAATCGCTCCTATAAATATTTTGGAATGTAAGAATTAGTACTCAGGACAAAAGTGATCTTGAAAGGGCCCAGCCATAACACTTGAAACTCCGAGGAAATAACTATCCCTTTAACGCATAAAAGGAGATCGTCAAGATAAATATGAATACTAATCAATTTGTCAGGATTTATTTGCATGTGCCCTTTAAAAGTGGTACTTGCATCAGGTAAGCTAGAAAACATACGTTCATAAGTCACAGTACCCCAATCAGTGATAAGAGTGGTTTTGTGAGATTCTTCCTTTTTTCACTTGATTTGATTGTAACCAAAAAAACTCTCAAGTAAGGGCCTTATTTGTGACCTTACAACCTGTTGTAGAATCATTTCCATATTAGGGGGAGGGAAGGGATTTTTCACAATATCCTGATTGAATGTGTGAAAATTAATGCAAAAGTTGATATGATCAGTGACCTTCGCAATAGGTACCAATTTGGAAACCCATTCAGGGTACTTGACCAGAAAGATGTCTCCAGCCCTCAATAAATTTTCCAACTCCCTTTCAATAGTTTCTTTCAATGCAAGGTTAATAGGTCTTTGTTTTTTCCTAACTAGTTTCATGTCTTCCTTGATGTGGATAGCATGTTGTATTAGACCAGGATCAAAACCACAAAGATCCTCATAATACCAAGAAAAAACATCTTGAAATCCACAAAGTAGCTTGGAAAACTTCATTTTTTCTTCATTAGAGCATTGGGCACCTATTTTAACATTCTTTCCAGACTCAGGTGTCCTAATGTTCAAGGAAATGGTTTCACCCACCTTCCTTTTTTACTCCTCTTCTTTCTGTTTCTCTTTATTGCCTACATCACTCGATGAAAATGAACTTTCTAGGGGAGTCAAGCCTTGAGGAATCTTATCATCTTCTATGCATATAATTTCCTTGGGATTAAAAGGTTCATCTTGAATGAAAGAAAAAATTATCTCATCATTAGAGAAGACCTACCAAGATTCTATATTTCCAGGGATATGTGGATGATATAGAGATTGAAAAGTATGATCAGGTCTATGTGGCAGAAGTTGTCAAGTAGGAGAGGCTACAAAAACAGCTAACCTATCAGCCATTGAGTTCAATTCCGTCTTAACATGAGTGATGTTGAAATATAATAGGTTTGAGATAAGCACCCAATCAGTTTGGGTGTATCCTTTCATAAACATTTTGCTAGGGGAGTAAATCTTACGTATAAGGTTCACAACAAGCTCAGAGTCCCCAAAACCTGAAAGGTGACCACAACCAAGATTATAGGCATTTTCAAAGCCTAATAATAAAGCTTTGAATTTAGTGACATTGTTCGTGCAAGCAAACTCCAACCTATAAGAAAAGTTATGGATTTTTCCTACAGGGGAAATCAAGACAATGTCAACTTTGTTACCTTCATTAGAGCATGAACCATGAAAGTGCATGTGACACATACCATCATCTAAGTCAATTTTTTCCAAGGGAATGTTATCTTTCTCAGCAAAGATGGAATATGGTCCTAGGTCCTCTTCGATATAGTTTACATTAGGCTATGGGACACTCTCTATGTAAGGTGAAATACTTCCCTCTATAAGGACTATAATGTTTTTACCATTCCGAGGGACAGATAAATGTGTTTTGTCGAGTGAGAGGTATCCGCCCGTTAAAGCTTGCCAATATCTTCCCAAGAGGATTGAGTAATTTCTTACTGGCATATCAATTACCTGAATACTAAGGTTCGTCCTTATTTCAGGGTCTACGCACAAAACTAAGGTCACATCTTTAATCTCACCTATGGTTGTTTGTTGTAGACTATTACAGGAGAACATCCTTCTGGCATTTTCATTTGTACAAGACAAGCCTAGATCTTCCATAATAATCCTTGACAACACACTTGGGCCTGAACTGCCATCGATGAGGAAACAATGGACGATCTTATCCATAATCTTTACAAAAATATACAAAGGTGGAGTTTTTATAGGGTAGCTAAAGTTATGTACACCTACTTTATTTACAGATGAATCTTGTTCGTTTACCTCTTCAGATACGTTGGATACAATGAAAGATTTTCCTTCCATGAATTGTTTCAGATGCCTTTGTTGCTCAGGGATGACAACCATGTCCAAAAGGGTTGCATCTTATTTGATGATGGCCAACTGATTCAGAATATTGTATTTGGAAGAGGGGAGAGGGGAAGTTGTTTCTTGATTGTCAGGAGCCTTAGGAACCTGAACCATAGAAGCTAGTGAAGATGAGCCTGGGCTAAAAGAATTGAGGGGAGTATCATATTTTCCCTTGGGAGCATAGGATTTGTTCCTAGTATTGATGATAATAGCATCTTCTATCTCTACAAAATCTAGGAAAATGATGGTAGTTTATGGTCTTTTACTAAAGATATTATCTTTGGCACTCTTCCTTACCTCACATGTGGCTTCCTCGCAAAATTTACACCAACTTTGGGGTAAGATAACTTTAGGCTGAAAATTATTTTCAATTGGATTCCTAAAGGGGGGTGCAGAAGAGGATGAAGCTCCAGGGGTGAGAGGGGACACAGATCCCCTTCGCTCATACTCTATCAGACAATTTTCCATATCTTGTACTAGTTGTAAGAGGGTGGACATGTTTGTCTGTTTAACCAATTATCCTTGGGGAAGACCTGTCCTTTCAAGTTGTTCTTCATACTCTAAACAAGTATGCATAGTGAAACCAATATTATCAATGGCTTTTTCCTCAAGCCAATGATGGTAGAGGGAAGGTAGTGCATTGTAGTAATGCATGAATGTGGCTTGGTTCTGAGGTTGAATGAGTTCAGGGATTTGATTGTATAACTTAGTGAAATGCAAGTTGAAGGACTTGATAATTTCACCATCCTTATAGGCAATGTTATTGTACTCCTGTAACTGCTCGATTGAGATTTTTGATTTCCCATAGGTGGATCTGAACCAATAAACTAAATCCTCCCAAGTAGACAGAATCTTAGGAGGAAGGTCAAATAAATCATCCACAGCCTTTCCCGCCAAGGAATTCACAAATAAGCGCATGCAAGTATAGTTGTTATTGGCCCCTATGTTGTGACAAGAATTAGAAAATTCCCCTAGGTGTTCGTTTGTAGTGACAGTGTTATTTCCTGAAAACCTAGGGAGATTCTCCTTGAATTTAGGAAGTGGACGAGTAGAAGGTGCTACGTTAAGAGGAGAGGACACATGCCACATTGTGGTTGTGGCATATTCTTCAAACTAAAAAATTCCATACTTTTTAATAACTTTGGTGGGATTTGTGGTAGATTGGATAGGGATATGGTGGCTATATAAGCTACCAATCACTGAAGAAGATGAAGTCTGAGAGGATGAAACACTTCTAGTGCCACCAGATCCACCGCTAGATGTCATCTTTTGGATTATACCAAAGGGATAAAAAGACGAGCTGGATGAATTAGACAAAGTTCTCCTTGGAGCACTTTGTTGGGTTGACAACACAACATTTCTTCCTCCCATTTAAACAATAGGATTAATTTAAGGTGATAAGCCTCTTCTTCTTCTAGAAACATGAGAGTCTAAGGACATGGAAGTAAGTCCAAAACTTGAAGGGACAAGAAGGTTATTGTTGACTTCTAGGATGTCTATGCCTAGCTTCCCAACGTTCTCGGGAACTAATATCTCATTCAATTTATGGCCATGAATGATTAAGCTCAACACAAGTATTGGCGATGTCTAAAATGGTGTTGAATAGATTCAAAGAAATGTTGTTCTGATCTTGAAGACCAGGCTCAATATTGGGTTTCCTTGCAACATGCACAGTCATTAAGAAATAAAACAATCAAATAATTAATATCAGAAAAATAGATGTATTTGATGCTAATCAACCATAAAAATTAACCAGAGAGATATTGAATAGTTCCCCAGTATGGTCGCCAAATAAATGTTGAGGAAAAGATATGGAATGATCTTACTCAAGAATTTTCAGATTTTTCTTGGCTAAAGAAAAATAGACGGGAATATCACCCTATGTTTATAGCCATCAAAATTAATATGCTAACTCACAATTAATGATTACAAGTGCTTAGGCTAGTATTTTTTATAAATAAAAGATTGTGGAAAAATTCATTATTTATGTGTTTTTCTGAATATAACAGGCGCTGAAATAGATATCGAGACAGAAGAAAAAACACCAAGTCGATAATAAAGACAGTTAAGACATAAATCAATCTTTTATTTCATTCCAATTCATCAAAGAGTCATTCTCTTTACATAATTTTGTGAAGAAGTTTTGGACCAAAGTCAAACTTAGACATCCCTGATGAAACATACAAAAGGACCTCTGACAGAAAACCAAAAACTCAACTCTAAAAGTTGGATCAGCTTGCCACAAATTGTTGCCTACTCGACCCTGCACAATAGCCTTTGTCAGTCATGAAAACCAATTAAAAAACAGACAAGTCTACACAGACTATCAAATACAAATCAACACCTCTGTAAAATAAGTGTCTGAATGATGCAATTCAGCATGGAATCTTGTTGTCTGCAATAAGACCCTGCTATCATAAAAAAGAATTTAGATTGTGGTAAATTAATGAATGAATGAAAACTTAACTATCTCAACACAAACTCAATGAGAAAACCTTAGTATTCTTCTCCTTATATTCTCCCCTTTTTCCTCCTTTTCCTATTGCCTTAAAGAAAACTAGAATTGTTTGAAGTAGTTGAACTACTTCATTAGTTAAGTTAACTAAAAACTCAACCAAATTTTTAGTTAGGGGGAAAAGCAATAAATCATAATAAGGGTTTTAAATAAATAATAACTAGTACGTGGGACCCCTTATGACTCCCCTTTAGCTCTTAACAATCATAACACAACTAGTTAATTAAACAAAAACATCCCTCCATGTGACTCCCATCATCACATTCATGTTCGACAATTTATCTCATTGATATTTGAAATTATTTTCAAAAATATATTAATCATATATCCAAAAATAGCATGTTCTCCAAAATTTCTGAAGTCAATTGTTCTGAACAATAAATAAATAAATAAAACTTAAAATCCATATTTTCTAGTCTCTGAGGCAATCTTTCCCTTGTTGTTGCTATCACCTTTTAATCTCTCTGAATTTTCCTTAGGGTTGTTAGGACCACACAATGTACCTTTTTGCCTATACTTTTTGCCACTATTATACTCTTGATCACCCATATTTAGACTCATACTATCACTTTATCTGATCATTCCAAAGGTATACAACGTCCCTTCTCATTACTATACGTTTA
>SNQJ01S0018090.1:43650-58020 GCA_010110895.2 Picea sitchensis | reverse complement strand
CTTTCTCCTACTAGTGGCCCAATATTTAACATATTCTGATAGCCATCTAGGGCTAGGGTTTTGACTTCCTCAACCCTCAATTCATGATTAGGTTTGGACCCACTATGGTATTTAAATATAATAAATGTAAGAGTACTTCTTATAAGGTTCTACTTCTAGAAGGTTCCTCCTCTAGAATGTTATTAGGTAGTTCATATCACTATATAAAGAGGTTCAAGCATTGTAATAAGGGGAAATAATTATTGTATTAGGAGCATGTATCTCTGGTTGGAGGTTTCCCCCTCGAAGAGGCAAGTGAATAGGAGAGGATCCCTTCCATAATAGGATCCATTGTCTCGTGTTTCCCTACCTCAAGGTTTTTCTTATAATAAAGAGTGATTTATTATATTTTTTTCTCTGAATATCTATGGTGTTTATTTATGCAAGTATTTGGTTCATAACAAATTGTATCAGATCTCTTTCCTTGGCCAGAATTGTGGGAAAATCATTTTTATTTTGCAAATTGTTTTTCGAAGAAGAAAAAGAGGGCATATTTTTTTTTTGACTGAGATACACGCTTCTAATACAATAATTCTCTTCTCCCCATTACAATGCTTGAACCTCTTTATATAGTTCTACCAACCACCTAAGAACATTCTAGAAGTAGAACCTTCTAAGAAGACCTTTTACATTTATTATATCTAGCTACCATAGTGGGACTTATTTAATAATTTAGTGGAACTAGTCCACCTTACATTGAATTGCCTCCACTATTATNCTACACTACATTCCATCCCCCTTAGGATAGCGATGTCTCCAACACTCTTAAAAGGGTGTACAACCATATACCAGGGTCCCATGGATAAGTGTGGACCTAGTGTTGAAGTAGACTAGAGAAACATGGTCCCATGAAGAAATGAAATCCACCATGTTGAATTATTCCAACCACCAATGTAAACCTGGGTCCCGTTTCCAGGTTCTCATGTGAACTCCACACAAAAGATATCAAAACTCAGGAACCAACTGAAAATGATGTTCCAAAAACCTACATTGGTCACGTGGGTCGAAATATGTAGAATTGACCAACCATTCATCCACTACTACTGGTGAATAATAAAATGAAAGAATAATATGTAGGGAAGGCTCTATTTTACTCTTCAGTATGGCCTCTACATGAGGTGCAGTAGAGTCATTAAATAGAATATGGAAGTGGTTGTCATCCCAGAAATAAAAGATACCAATCACCACAATCAGCGTCAAAATCATACCAAGCATACATTTCTTGATTATATTCATCCATGATTTCCTCCATAATATATTCCTCATGTATAATAGCTTTGTACTTTCTCCAACTATCCTTTAAGTTATGCATGCAATCTTGGAGGGATTCCATGTGTTGTTCCAAGGCCCTCTGAATTCTTTTACATAAAGTATCCCACAGGATTTGATAGAAACGATCCATTAGAAACACCACATAAAATACATATGTTAAAATAATCTATCCAATGGCACTAATCTAGTATCAATCTGAGCACCCTGTGACAAATTATGAATTTTGCAGTACTGTTGTCATCACAAACCACCCCCACGCACAAAAAAACAATGGTTCATTTTAAATCGGTGATATCTTCAATTCCGAGGCTCTGATTCAGACAATTGGTTTTTTTGAAATTGGGTGAAATTATGAGAGGAACTTTGATATGTAGTTTTTTTGAACACATTTAGCCTCTAGCTACTATAGAAATAAAAAAGAAATCATGCGGTCGTCGGCGGAAAAAACCCTGAAAAATTACATATTTTAAAATGACGATAACTTCACTTCCTGGACTCCGTTTTGGATGATTGTTTTTTTGAAATTGGATATTTTTGAAAGCGGAAATCATATAGGGAACAAATTTCTGCAAATTATTCACCAAAATCTACATAAACCATATGGAGTGTCGTGGCCCTATTTTTCTACTAAATAAAAAAATATTTGCCCAAAATTATGGCCAAGAAAAGATCTTTGATACCAAAAGTTATGAACCAAATACTTGCATAAAGAAACACCAAAAATATTCAAATAACAAAAAATAATAAAACCAATCTTTATTATAAGAAAACCCTTAAAGTAGGGAAACACCATGCAATGGATCCTATTATGGAAGGTATGCTCTCATATTTACTTGCCTCTTCGAGGGGGCATCCTCCAACTGAGCTACACGCTCTTGATACAATAATTCTATTCCCCCCATTACAATGCTTCAACCCCTTTATATAGTTCTACCGACCACCTAAGAACATTCTAGAGGAGGAACCTTCTAGAAGTAGAACCTTCTAAGAACTCCTCTTACATTTATTTTATCTAACTACCATAGTGGGCCTTGTTAATACTATAATGGACCTAGTCGACCTTATATTGAATGGCCTCCACTATTATCACTATGGGACCTCCTCCCCTCCACTACCCCTATAAATACACTACAAATGTGGAATCCACTTATACCATGGTGGTTAATAAGGTAGGTCAACTTGCAAGAGGCATAATTTTTGTATACAATATCTAATTGGGGTGTTTTACGCACCATTGGAAATGTATCAAAGTGTAGAAGACCACTAAGGTTGTTTGAGTTTCATACAATGTAACCCCAAACAATTCCATTTAAATCCTAATGGCTCTGAAATTTTTTGAACCCTAATTTTCCAAACTAGGACCTACCACTAAAATGGCCTTCCATGTTGATTCCTTCAATTTTTTTCCACCCATAAAGTACCAAGATAGATGAAAAATTGTACGAAGATCCAATATGAATCAGGTCTAGTCATGGAATCTTCCATACTGTGGTCAATCAAAGCTCCTTCCTTTGCTAAACAGTCTTAGATGGATTTATTTAGAAGATGAATTATTGCTATGTTCCATTTGGATATTCCCACTTTCTTCTTTCAAAGAGGCCAACTCTTCATCCTAAGGAGAACACTTTGATGTGAAAATTTTTTTGTTACTCTTATTGAATACATCTAGTTCACTTGTTGAATATGTCTAGAGATGTTTGCATTACAACCAAAAAAACCTACCAACAAGAAGGGCCTTGGGAATCTAATTCTATGTATCTCATTAGTGGTCTACCCACTACTTAGTGTGATCATGATTGCATTTTTTTCATGGTATACAAGTTTTCTAGGATGACACTTCTATTACTATGAAACAACTCTTGATGATCCTAAAGTTCCAAAACTTTTCTTCTAGCATGTTTGAAGCCATTTTGGATTACCATTGGAAATAATTTTGTATCCTAATTCTAGACTTCTTAGCTTACCTTTAGAAATCCTTAAGATTTTTTTTAGATTCTTGACTTTATTTCTTTATTGCATTCCATCCATAAACTGATGGAAAACCAAGGACATGAATAGAACCTCAGTTCATGTTCTTTACATCTACCACCAAAAAAACAAACAATGGGATTAATACTTGTATATTTGTAGCACAACTACAATAAATCTACTCATGTCTCTAGAAGCCACTCCTTTTGAGGTATGTTTTGGATTTCATCCTCTTTCTCCTTATGATATTTTATTTTATCTTTGAGATCCATCTACATCCCACTATTAGAAGGATCAATACAAAGATTTTTCTTTTGTGTATAACTTTACCAAGATCCATAGCAGGGTGCATGACATCCTTTGACAAACATAAACCAAGTATAAAGAACATCATGATCAAAATTGAGTTTCTCTATACTTTTAGGATAGTGATTGAACTTGTCTATACTCAAACAAGTAGCACTTCAAAATTCAATAACATCACAAGATCAATCCCATTCAATATGGTTCTTACAACACCATATAACAAATTTTCCCTAATGCCTTCGAGTTGGAACTCATTCATGCATCTGAAGGCCACAATTGTATATTTTCATTCTCCCCTTCCCAACAATACCCTTCTTGACATATGCACCATATCCATTAGGAAATGTCACATCAACAATTACTTGGTGGATCGTAAAGGAACCTTATCCACTTAGTTCAGTGGGTTGTCCCAATCAACGTTTGAGCAACAACTTTCACCTCTCTAGTGAACATTGAAGATAATTTCATTTCAACATGGAGGAATTGATGAGAGTTACTCTAGTAAATATGTGTGAACATGGATTATACTTATCCTTTTATAATTTTTACTTTATTCTTATATATTTTTTATTACTTAGTCTAAATTTATCTTACACACACTTTATTGTATTTTATATAAAGCTTTGTCAACTTTCATCATTCTCTACAATTTCATATTGTGTACATAGTAAATATAAATGATTCTACAATATTAATAAAGATCCCACAATATCCTCTCACACTCCCTCTCTTGTGATTTCTTGTGTTAAGAGTGTCAAATTGCATTTTTGGTATTGACATAAACAAAGTTCGATCAAAACAAAGATTTAAAGCACATTCTCTTTTTTGTTTAATGATAGAAATATACACATACCAACATCTAGAAGAAAAAAATGTCGTTATCTTCATCACCCTAAATAGTTCTTCCAAAGAGACACTCTTGGCTAATTTAGTGATAAACCTTGGACACTTTTTTTTCATATATCAATTCCCCAATAGTAGAAGCTAGTTTCATTCATTGCATTAATTTTTGTCCCTTTCCAATATGATTACCCCTATCACTCAAACATTATCCAAAATCAATGAATATTTCGAGCAAAATGTAATATCCTTAATCCCAATCCTTATGTGAATGAGAAATTAAATTCTTACAATAACTTGCTCAATGAGGAATATTATCAAACATATAGAAAACTCCCAATACACATAAATGGAGAAGAATAATATGGAATCTTATTATGAATGGGAACAAAATTACAAATACTTCTAAGGGCTGTAATAAAAACTTCATAAAAATACTAGTGACACAAACTATTGGTTGCTAAGAAGCTACACAATCTACTACAAACACACAAGAAAACCTGGTATAATGCCAAAAAAGAAACCAAGACTCTTCCATCTTTCAATTTCTCTGCTCTAGTACTATAGATCACCCTCTGAACTTCACCCCAACCTCCTGGGCCTGATCTGTTGTCAAAACCCCACTACAAGGGTACTCGTGGGACACATTCTAGGAATCACATGGGTACTCATTGGACAAGCCCTTCACAACCCATGGATATGCCTCAAAATACTGTGGTGTGAAACCATCAACACTTCGGTGACATTGTTGGTTATCTCCTACCAAATCAAGTTGTTGAAACTTCACGTTTCCACTATTATATGTCAAGATATTCAGAAATTGCCACAATGAACCCAAGAAAGACTTGAAATGAATTCTCTTTGTCTAGCTACGGTGGGTATCACCACTGAAACCAAACCTACAATGGAAGGGTTTTTCCAAAAAACCCAACGAAAATGATGGATACAAGGGGAACTTAATAAGATATCAAATCATAATTCCAAGAAGGTAGGATACCCCTTCTATTTATTCTTATTCTTTGATTCTTCTAGATCTTCCATCTTTGACCAAATCAAACTATTACTTTATTAAAATATAATTGTTTATTCTATTTAATATCTCTTTGTGATTTTATACCTTGACTCCCCTTTTCTTTGTTGACTATATCCTATAGGAGTTGTGTAGGCTAATAATTCATCAATTGGAGGGGGACATTGTAGTCCTTCGTTGCTAAAATTGCTTGTTATCAAGAAATTCTAGATAAGGATGCTGTAAAATATGTTCACCCTCCCATGTAACATATTATGCAGGAAACCCCTTCCATATGACTAGGTAATCTCGAATGACTCTGCTCCTCAGTCTTTGTTCCCGTACATCAACAATTATCTTGGGTGCCAAAACAAACTGTCCTTCCTCATATAGTGAAGGAATATCTGTCGAACAATGACATGTTTTCCCAATTCATTTTTGAGGCATGACACATGGAAGGTGTTGTGGATTATGCTTCCCTCTAGTAGATCCAACTCATATGCCACCTCTCCAATTCTCTTGATCACTTTTTAGGGACCATAAAAATTAGTTTTCAACTTCTCTATGCCACTATTCTTCAATGATGATTGAAGGTAAGGAATTAGCTTGAGAAATACTAGGTCACTGATCTCAAAATTGCAATCCACCCAATGCCTATATGCATACATCTTCTATTGGTTCCGAGCAACCTGTAAATTCTCCTTTAGGATCCACAAGATGTTCCAACTTTCCTGCAATCAATCTTTGTCCTTGGGAGCCCTGCTCTCTCCAAACTCCAAATCTACAAATGATAGGGCATCATATCCATACAATGCCATCAATGGACTCATCCCAATGGACATGTGATGAGTGGTGTTGTAACAGTTCTCCCCGAGATGAAACTATTTTATTCCTGCTCATTGTTATCTTGACACATAGTTCCTCAATTACCCTTCTACCCATTTGTTCACTATCTCAGTCTTCCCATATGTCTGGGGGTGATAGCTAGTACTAGGTATCAACTTTTTCCTAGAGAAATTGAATAGATCCTACCAAAATGAACTGAGAAACCTGTTATCCCGGTCATTGACTATGTTCCTTGGAAGACCATGGAGTCTGAATACTTCCCTAAATAAGATATCTGCCACCAGAAATGTGTTGTATTATGAAGGAATAACAAAGAAGTGTGCATATTTGGTCAACCTTTCCACCACCACGTAGATACAGTCCTTGCCCTTGACCCTTGGTAACCTTGTAATGAAGTCCATGGAAATGATTTACCATTTCCTCTCTTGAATAGGTAATGGCTTGAGTAAATCTGTCGGATGTGTCATCTTTGACTTGTTCTGTTGACAAGTCCTACACTCCCTCACGTACCGTAGTACATCCTCCTTGATACCCTTCAATGAGAATCTCTCTCTCCCCCATTTATAAGTCTTCAAGTACTCTAGGTGGCCAACTAAAGGGGTGTCATGAACTTCCCTCAATATCTTATCCTTGAGCATGGACTCAAGGACCAGATAGATCCTCACCTTGTAGTATATGATCTCATCCACTTATTTGTACTTGTCATCCTAGTTGGTTCCCTCCATCAACTCACAAGAGAATGTATTTTTGGAATATTCCACCAAGAGGGTAGACTTCCAATCTGTTAAGACCTCGGCAAGGGAGAAAACTGTAGGATTCTTGGAAAGGGAGTTGGCAATTACATTCTTCTTTCCCTTAACATATTCAATATCAAAGTCATAGGATCTTAATTTACTCACCCATTTCGGTTTTATCTTTGTTATAACCCTAAATTGCACCATACATGCATACTTGGCATTTGGCCCTCTTACTTGTTATTTTTTCCAAGCCATCACTGAGCAACTCTTATTAAAAACACTATTTTTGAATATCTACATGCCTTGCACCATTAATTACCATGTACACACACTTTATACACCATTACATCCCACATATGTATGCTAGATGCACCATTATAGACCGTGTATACCCAAAACAGTTGCAAAAATTAAAAATTTGCAAAAAATTCGTTGAGATTACGGGCTATTGGGTAGTTTCCCAGCTAATCCACCGCCTATAGATCATCACTCAACTGAATAACCATCCTTTTGTCATATAAAAGGAGGTCTTGGGGTCTCATTCCAAAACAAAGCATAAGAATAGTGAAACTCTACCCATTTCACATCCCCTCCTTGCCCCAAGCATTTGTAGCCTTGTTGAGAGAATTGCATCAGCATTCCTCATTTTTCCCTTTTTCCTCCATCATAAGCCCATTCCATTTCCAAAAGAGAAGCTTGAGAGCAGAAAGGTATGCGGAGGAGCAATTGGAGCTTGGTGAAGAGGAGCCCGGACTAGGTTCATGGAGCAACAACAGACCTTGTTGTAAGTAAACATTGTGATATCAATAAAAGAAATACTTTTCCTGTCCTGAAATATGATTTGTCAAATATCTACATTTGATTTATTTTTTATTATAACATCTAACCCATGATTTATATATGAGATGCAAGTTTTTAGTTTCCTATTTATCTGTTTGTGAATGCAAGTTAGCCTTGGGAGGAGGCTTATAGTCAGTGGATCTATCAAGTGCGAGAGGATCGACACCAGATGCAGAGTAAATGGTAGAGATACCTAATCTCTCTTACTTTGTATTTCATGTATGAATCTGGGGTATGTTTGGGGTAGTTAGAAAAGTAGGATACTTTTAGATGGTTGTGATCTGCCTACATGTTGAACCCTAGTGTAATCCATAGGGGGGTTTTCCCACTATAGTAGAACTAGTGACCATACTGGGGAAGCCTCTAGGGTTTTAGGGGATTTTTTGGGTATTTTAATTGGTTTTATTACCTTTTGAGTTTTTGTAAGTCTACTGAGTCTTTAAGGGATTCTGGTCACCTATTGGTGCCATAACAGTTCTCCCTATCATGTTAGTCTTCTTGTTTATTTTCCTTTTTAAGAAGTTATAGAGGTGTACGCAGCCTGTTGTGGTACAACACAGGTACATACACGCCCTTCTTATAGACAGCTCATGTACATACACAGGTTTCTTAAGTATCAGTTGCACGCTTGTGTCAAGAAACATTTTTTAATAAGAGGTAGTCAACGTCTTCCTTGATTGAAGTTTTACTTCTTAGGTTTTCTTGACTGAGTCCAGTGTCTCTGTTTTTACAGTCAAAGCCTGTGTTTGATGTCATTTTTCTTATCTTTTTAAGGATTTCTTATGTTTTACTTCAAAAGGGTTTAGATGAGTCTTTGAGTTGTTGATCATCATGTTTGGTGTCTTTAGTGACTCCCTGCGATCTATAGTGGGCCAGAGGTCAATTTTCAATCTTGTCTTGTTTTTCACTTTTTCCCCTTTTGCTTTCTTTAAAGAAAAAAAAATAATTTATTTCAAGTTTCCTGTTTGAAGCATAAAAAAAATATAGAAAAAGTTTTCATTTTTTAGTTTGGTTAAGTAGTTGGGTTAGTTAATTTTATTATCAAGAAAAAGAGTTCTTTTCTTAAGTTCTCTACCGATTTCTTAGAACATTAAGTAGCTCATAGTCGAGCGAAATTTCATTTTAGGTTTTCCTTTAAAAGATCTTAGAAAAAGTTAGTTACGGAAAGTTGGTTAAAGAGTTAGTTGCAAATCTTTATTGATTAACTAGAAGTAATTTTGTTTTCAGTTTTGTTCATTTCTCCTTCTTCGTCTCCCATTCACATCACTAGTTTCACTACCATTCCCTTGAGTTAAAACAAGCCATTTAAAATTAACGCTAAAATTAAAATTTATTAGACTTTATGTTTGTAGGGTCAATCAACTAGTCCAGGGTAGATCCTTGAATTAGGTTGGAGAGGAAACTCTTCAAAGATTATAAACAAACATTGGAGTCAGAGCTAGGGAGTGAAAAAAGTCCAGTAAATGTGAAAGTTATCTGGGACCCCCCTCTAACACAGGGGATAAACACAAGGTCATGAGTGAAAAAGGTAGTGGAGATAACCCCTCCAAAGCTGGACCAAGCGTAGTGGGGAACACATATTGAGGATTTGTCATGGGATACTGTTGGTTTCATTTTCCTACAGAGCTTCATGGATCCCAAATCCATTCAGGATCCTCAGTTGTCTTTCGGGCCACTTGCTTCTAATACCGTTGGTAGGTTTTGGGCTTTGTTACCCTACTCATTACAGTCCACCCAATTTTCGACTGTACCCGCCTCGTGACTGTTCGCGAGATGGCAACTTAGTTGCCTTTATTTTAGGGACTTACACAGGTGACTGCGAGGGTATACCATGGTACCTAGGGCAGACGTTGGGCCATGCTTTGCAGAGTATACCCAGAGGGTGCTTCTTTGTTCGAGTTAAAATTGCATCGGTAAGTTTCTCTAGTGTTGGTTGGCGTAACTGTTCTTCCAACTAGATAGTGGTTTGCTTGTTTTTCCTTGTAGGAACTTTTCTAGTGTGTGCTTGTTTCAAAACGTTAGTAAAATCCTTACTGTGTCATTGATATTTTCAAAAAGTGGAAGATGAAGATCTCTATTGGTTCTGAAGACTTCAGGGCATGCCACCAGTTACATTGGAGACACCACCGCCACCATTACGGTGAAGTCTTGTCTAGCAAGGTTCATTCGAAGTGACCAGGCCGCATGAAGCTATACCCGAACCAACTTCAAGAGGATAATTATCGAATGTGGAGGAACCTACCATATCTGACCTTGGAGCAGAAGCTCTTGGGTCATTTAACCCTCCGATCATTGACTTGTCAATGCCACTCTTGATACAGGTTTCCCCTCGAAGGGTAACTCATCACGAGCGTCATATAGTTTTGCAAGAAGCTATGGAAGCAACCGCTACTACTTCGCCAGGGAGTCTGTTCGACAACACAGGTATTCCAATATAGGACGAACACCTTCAGTAACCACTCAGATAACTAAATCAAAGATCAACACACCGATGTTTTCATGTGGTAAAACCCCTATGGGGAAACATCCATGGCTCTAGCCAATGTGGCCACTTGGAGAAGTTTATTAATGCAAAGAAAAAGATTACAGAGAGATTTTACAAGAGAGTTTCTCACAATCGATCATCGACAAATGACCCTCCATGCTCTTTAAATAGAGATCATGGACCAATCAGGTGTTAATCCATGAATCAATGGATGTTAATATCGAGGAGAGTATGAACCATTAGATCACTCTATGTTGGGAACATATCGTGACTGTAGGATTTCCTAACTACAAATGCATACTAAAGAAACACACTAGAAAACACACTTTTACCTAATGACACAATAGACCAAGTAGATCTTACTAACTCCTAAGTGTCTAAATATCCTAACATCCCTCCTTAAGAACAACTTGGGATATGATTGAAGGATTTACAATAGTGACACAATAGGAGAAGGAAGGAGGCATTAGAGCCTATCCCCCCTTAATGAAAACTTCCTGAACTCCTAATATAGATCGAAGTTTGGAAAACTTCTCTTCTGTAAGAGACTTTGTGAAAATGTTTGCAACTTGATCTTCTGTAGGGAAAAAGAGAACTTCAATAACTTGATCATGAATGAGCTTTCTGATGAAGTGCATGTGTAGCTTGATGTGTTTGTTGTGCTGATGTTGAACTGGGTCTTTGGCAAGATTAATGGAACTCTGATTGTCACACCAAAGGCTAGTCGGATGTTGGTGTTGGAATCCAAACTCTGAAAGGATTTGTCGAAGCCACATGGCTTCCTGACTTACATTTACCGCTGCTCGGTACTCTAGTTCTGCTGAAGAAAGTGCAATAGCTTTTTGTTTCTTACAGGCCCAAGTGACAGGTCCTGAACCAAGGCTGAAAGCATAACCTGCAGTAGACTTCCTATTATCAAGGTTGTCGACCCAATATGAATCAGGGAAACCAACCAATAAATGAGTCCCCCCTGAATGGTAATGTATCCTGAACTGGACTATACCATGGACATAGCGAAGTATCCTTTTAGCTACTTTCCAATGGATTTCATGGGGTGTTTGCATATATAGGGAAACAAGAGAAACAACAAAGGAAAGATCAAGATGGGTATGAGTCAAGTATAAGAGGCTACCAACTAGCTGATGGTACATGGTGGCATCAACTTCAGGAGAAGTACAGGTGGCAGAAAGATTGACTCCAGACTGGAAGGGAGAAGGGGTTGGTTTACAATAATCCATGTGAAAGCGATGAAGAAAATCACAAGCATACTTAGACTGGGAAATAAAAATTCCTTCATTGGTTTGCAAAACTTGGAGGCCAAGGAAATAGTGCAAAAATCCTAAGTCTGTCATTTCAGATTTCTTCTTAAGGCTGGTTTTGACATGGTTTAGAAGTTTTGAGTCACTACCAGTAAACATAAAAGATAAGGATTATGATATGGCTTCCTACTTTATTGGTATAGACATTAGGATCAGAATGGCAACTACAAAATCTAGTGGCAATAAGAAATCTATCCATTTTGGCATACCAAGATCGAGGAGCTTGCTTGAGACCATAAAGAGATTTCTTGAGGCAACAAACAAGGCTAGATTCATTCTGGACATAGCCATGAGGTTGTTCCATGTAGATTTCTTCATGCAAATCTCTATGCAAGAAGGCGGATTTAACATCCATCTGATGGACCTCCCATTTATGTGAGGCGGGAAGGGCAAGAACAAGGCAGATGGAATTCATTTTTTCTACAGGGGAAAAGGTTTCATTATAGTCAATTACTTCAACTTGGGAAAATACTTTGGCAACTAACCGATCCTTATGTCTTTCAACACTTCCATCTGATGCATACTTAGTTCTATAGACCCATTTGCATCTAACAAGTTTTCTTCCTTTTGGAATAGGTACAAGATCCCAAGTATCATTTGCCATTAAAGAACGATACTCTTCATTCATTACTATATCCCAATCTGGATGACCTAAAGCTTATGCAAATGTCTCTGGATCATGAGTTTCTGAAACTTGAGACAAAAGAGAAGAGGCTCGCTGGAACTGTGAACGTGTCTGATGCTGATCTGAAGGATCACCGACAAGATCACCAGTTGTTTCTCATGTTGAATAAACCCATCTAGGAAGCGACGGAGATGGTGCTAGTTTAGGTTCGAAGGACTCTTATGGAGGAGGGTGAGA
The DNA here is from genome assembly GCA_010110895.2 of Picea sitchensis. Classification (NCBI taxonomy): domain Eukaryota; kingdom Viridiplantae; phylum Streptophyta; class Pinopsida; order Pinales; family Pinaceae; genus Picea; species Picea sitchensis. The sequence goes on along the minus strand of SNQJ01S0018090.1, from coordinate 45,497 downwards.
AGGTAGAGGTGGATTTTCATCCTCACTGTCATCATTTGAAGAAGAAACCAGATCATAAGAATGAACAAACGTCGAAGATGGCTTGCGGGTCGAAGAAGGCACACTTGTCGAATTAGGCTCGCAGACCATTTTCATCAAATTTAACATCTCTTCTAATAATAATTTATTTATAATGTGATTGAAGAAGTATGTAACCTTTGACATCTTTAGAATAACCAACAAATATACACTTCTCACTTTTAGGCTGCAATGCTTTCCTTTTCTCATCAGGAATGTGAGCCCATGCTATACTGCCAAATACACGGAAGTGACTTACATCTGGTTTAATTTTAGTCCAAGCTTCTTCTGGTGTTATATTTTTAAGAGCCTTTGTGGGAGTGAGATTTACTATGTAATTTTCACAGTTGATGGGTTCCGCCCAATACTTTGGACATAATCCATTAGATTGGATCATATAATTAGCCATTTCTTTTAATGTGCAGTTCTTTCTCTCAACAACACCATTTTGTTGTGGTGTATATGGAAGAATGTGTTGCATTTGGATTCCATGTGTAGTGAAGTAGCCTGTAAAATTATTGTTCACATATTCACCTCCATTATATGTTCTTAAACTTTGAATTTTATGTCTAGATTGATTTTCTACAAGGGCCTTGTAGGCCAAAAACTTGTCAAAAACTTCACTCTTGAGTTTTAAGAAGTAAACCCAAGTACGTCTGGAAAGGTCATCAATGAAAGTTAAGAAATACTTGCACCTAGAAAAAGAAGGAGAAGAAAGTGGACCACACAAATCACCTTGAACAAGATGCAAAGGACCTGAGGCGTGCCAAGAAGCACGTTTGTCAAAAATGTCCCGATGATGTTTGGCGAGAACACAACTGTCACAAACAACATGTCTGCATGAAAAAGAGGAAGACTAGTCACCATCTGTTGATTACATAGTTGCTGCAATGAGTGATAGTTTAGATGACCAAACCGCTCATGCCAAAGTTTGCTCAAACTTGTACAACCTGGTAATATCATCAACAATTCAAGTTGCAAGAACATTCTTAGGATCTTTTAAATCCTTGATTACAACTTGGTGAGGTGAAAACTCGATGGTTTTACCTTCACCTAAATGAGTGATTTGATATACTGATAGAAGGTTACAAGAAAGTCTTGGAACACATAATACATCATTGAAATGACCACTATCTACTTGAACTGTTCTACATCCTACAACACTAAGAGATCTATCATCACCAACAAATATTTTCTTGGTGTTACATTCATTTAGAGAAGAAAACATGGCTTTATCCTTAGCCATATGATAAGATGCTCATGAATCAATAAGCCACTCATAAGAAGAAGAAGAAGTAGTAGAATTTAAATTGAAGGAGAAACCAGAAGAAGAAAGTGCATGTCCATGAGAAGAATAAGTAGAATCAATACTGATGTTGTGCTTCTTTATCACTGCTTCTAAAGTTGCCATCTTCTTGAAACATTTGGACTCATCATGACCATCTTTATCAAAAAAGTTGCAATGTCTATTAGTATTCTTACTTTTATATTTTTCTCCTTTGTCACCAGTAGGAACGGAAGTTGTCTAAGCAGGTTTGGGAACCTTATGTTGTTTGTTGTTGTAGCGAGAATGTTGCTTCTTGGGATACTTGGGTTTATCTTTCTGTTGGGGAACTAAGGCTTTGTTGGAGGGACCTGCAGTGTTGATCCCTCCAAATTGTACAAGATTATCTTCCTTTCGAATCAAAGAAGCACCAAAGGACTCAAGACTGGGTTTTTCATAAGCTTCTTCCCCTAGAGCCTCTCTCATGGCATAAAAGGTAGATACAAACACATAATATGCACTACCT
>SNQJ01S0018090.1:0-17265 GCA_010110895.2 Picea sitchensis | reverse complement strand
TCAAACAAGATGTTCCATATCTCTCATAAATAGACCCCAACCATGTTGTTGCCGTGATTTTTCTACCGCGCACTTTCTGTAGCAATTTGTTTGCTGCACTTTTTCTGCCGCGATTTTTTTGCCATGATTTTTGTGCCACACTTTTTCTGCCGTGATTTTTCTGTTGGACTTTTTCTGCCATGATTTTTCTACCATGATTTTTTTGCTGCACTTTTTCTGCCGTGATTTTTCGGTCACACTTTTTTTTCCACACTTTTTCTGCTGCACTTTTCCTGCCACGCTTTTCTCTATCAATAATACTTGCCCAAATAAACTTTCACAAAATAGATATTCAATGATATTCAATAGGTTCAAGTGTAATTAAATGAGAGAGCATTGAATCTTATTTATACTTTCATGTAGCATCCCACTTTCCTTATTTTATGGAGTTCTCCATTAACTTTATTATTTAAATAATTTCTTTTGCAAACACTTAGGGATGATTTTAAGGATGGAAATTTGTTTTAAAATGTAGAAACCTTGGCGAATCTTACTAATCCTTCATATGCCAACTATACATGTTTGGCGATATGTTTGTAAAAATATTCAAATTTCTAAGGATTTTATATAGTTTTTATAAATTTTTGGCGATTTTTAAGGTAAAATAATTTTATCCTATAGAATTTGGGCGAATCATTTTTAAAATAAAGAATCTTGTTTTTGGAAAAACCATGGAAAATTAGCCCATGAGCGAAATTTAGCCCCTAAAATCATCCATGCAAACACTTTGAGTAATTTGACCTTTTTGGGCTTCTAGATGATTCATGAGGGTTCTCCAACTTCACATGGCCATAACTCTCTAACTGTGAGGAGTTATGTGAGGTTCCACATACCACTGGAAATGGTATGACATGTACTATCCATATAGAATAGTCTTACCTACAAATATGTCAAAGCTCATACCATTATCCATCAATCAAACTGGTTCCATTAGCTAAACCTTTGTGCTACCAGAATTATCTACTGTACTTTCTTCAAGCATTGACATCAATGAAAACCAACCCAATTTATCAACACCTCAGATACTTCAAAATGAATTATCAGGAGATGAGGATGGAATTCATAGACACTATAGGTCAATGGGCTATCCTGAGGGGTATGCCATCTCGAGAACCCAAGGTTGTATCCAACAGATGCATGGAGGCTCTCTTTAGACACAGAGTTGTGGTGTGCGCAATAGAGTGTTTGGTCACAATGCATAATCCATCCCAGGATCGTCAACATTACCATGCGTACATACAGGAGTTACTGGGTAAGCATGATAAGGTATTCGGTCCACTACCGGTAGGAATACCACCAGAACGAGGATTTGAGCATGTCATTGAGTTAGAGGAAGGGTCCAAGCCAGTGATTACTACACCATACAAGAACCCAAAGAAGTTGAAGGATGAAATAGAAAAATCCATACAAGTGTTGGACAACTGAGAGAGGGGGGGGTGAATCAGTTGTTACTGTGCTTAAACAATTATAAACATTTTAAACTCATTACAGAACACTCAATGATGATCACAATAATGAAGGGAAGTAAGCAATAGAGTATTCAACATGAAGCACACAGAGATTGATATTCCTGAGGAAACCCATAATGGGATAAAACCTCTTCTTCTTGATATGATAAGTAATCTTTATTTTCTATACATTATCATTCTTATGAGCACGAGCTGATTGTTAGGATACCACCTTTGTTTTGCAAGTTGCAACTTGCTGAGAGAACCAACTCTCTGGTTTCTCTATCACCCACTAGAAGGAAGCACCAACTCTCTAAGTGTTACAGCACCAACTGCATGGAAGCACCAACTTCCAATCACACAGGAACCAACCCGTGTCATAGAAAAAAATGTTTCTCCCTTGCACCACCCTGCCACCTTGGTTTTTTTGGCTGCAACTAGATGGAATCTACAACTCCATGTGTTCAATCACCCACTTGAAACTCTGAGGACAACAATCCTCCCTAGCACCACCCTACCACCCTGAAATATAAATATTTGTTACTGAAACTCATTACAATGATACAGTATTTATCAATGGCTTACCAGTTTCATCACTGTTTTGTTGCACTACTCTTCTCTGCCTGGATCAACGTCTTCCTTCTCGCATCTTCTTGTGCTTTCTGTTCTTCTTCTATGTCTCTGCATGCACACCTCGACTTTATCTTCCTCTCTTAGATATACATATTTGTTCTATCTTTTTCTTTTTCCTCTTATGCTCTGGGCACCATTTCCATTCTATGCGCTACACCTCTTCTGTTCCATTCAGCACCTGCACACGACCTAATTCTACCCAAATGAATAACTATCAAAAGAAGAAACCATATCTTCTATGTTCTATGTATATTTATCATGCCAAGTGCTATGCCACATCATACACACAAATCTTTGTCCTCTCTGGCAATTATGTTGAGTATGTTCTTCATTAGTGGTCGTTATGCTGAGACTGTTCATCATGAGTGGTCTTTATCCTGAGATTTTTTGGATTCTTTGGAAGTTACAATCTTCAACACTTTTCCATCTGTCAATTGTCTTAATGATGAGCCTTCATTCCACTGGCATTTACCTCGAGACTCTTCATCTCCTTTGGAGATCACCCTGAGTGTTATTGGGCTAATGTTAAGTGCAGACACAAATCAATCCTCCTAGATCCACCTAGATCTAGAACAAAACAAGACAGTACATGGTTCTTTCTCTAATCTCTAATCATCGAATTTACTATCAAACGAGGGATGAATGACATACCTTTGAATATCGCTTCCTTATATCTTTGTTGTCTTCACTCTGCTCTGGTGCTCTTGTGATATTGGATCTTCAATAACGCAAACCAACCAAATTGAAAGAAATAATAATATACTTGAATGAAACCTTATACATGTGATCAAGGATTCATGTAATAAAATGATAATGATTTTATGAGGAAGAAACATGCCGCTATATTATATAATGTGGAAGAAAGATACAACCAGATGCCTTGATGTTGTTAAGTTCCTTCCAATAGTTCCTTGCTTCCCACAAACTTCTAATTCATGGATTCTGAGATTGTAGATCTGATAGCTACTCACAATCTATCTTGACAAAGCAAAGCTCAAAGCCAACATACAAGCTCCAAAAACTCCAAGCTACCAAAATCAATAACAATCCAATCTAACCTTCTCCATGAGATCTCCTCTCCTTTTATAAGCTTAAGAGGATAAGGTGAGGAGGTTAGGATGATCCCACTAAATCATGAAAGCGAGTAAGATCCAAACCATTCTAAGGCCACCTCACCATAAAAGATTCTCCTTCTAGAAGCATCGACAAGACGCTCATTTTTCCCACATATAGGAATTTCCACACCCTATCTATAGTGCAACCTGCAAAAAATCTGCAACCTAGCTTTAGTACAGCCTATGGAAATCAGGAATTTCAACACCCTGTGTATAGAGAATACTGTGGAAATCCTCTTTAATAGGTTTTTTACAAAGTAAAATACAACTTCTCTCAAGAAAAGTTCTTCTCCCTTCTTTCTTGAGGAATTCAGGCCACAGATCCTTGTAAATAAAAATGATAGGTTTACATCATTAACAGTCATAAGGGTGAGGAAAATAATGTGTAACATAGAGCCCCCCAAAGTATGAAGTTAGAATAGAGTGATGGATGAAATAATTTGTCGAGTGTGTGTAGGGAACAAGGAACAGTCGGTTGGAAACCTACCAACAAACAAGGAAATACAGTGCAATAATATATCATCACTGAGGTAGGAATTCTGATACTCAGAATACAAATGGCTCAAAGCATAAATTCCGACATGCAAATATCCATGTCAAGTAAGACAAGTCATGGCCACCAAACATACACTGTGGATCCATGCCAATATGACTCAAATCTGAACATAGCCACCAAAAATACACTTTGGATCTATGTGTTAGATACTCAAATTTCAACATAGCCACGAGACATACAATTGGATCTATGCAACAGTACAATCTGAATATACTCCAACGCAACCTGAATTTGTCAGAAAAGATCCCGGGTCTTCATCTCCACCACTCTATAGTACTAATCTAACCATGTGAATACATGTGTTGAAGTTGAACATGGTAAAAACCACTTGATTACTGGTCATTAATGGATACCGTTAACAAGTGTGAGCAAAATCACCATTAATGTCAATGACTCCCAAGTTACACTAGTACAATCCAATGGGTGCAAATTAATGAGATGAAGTCCAACACTCGATGGAATCTCTTTATCAGGGGTCAATAATGAAAACCCACTATCAGAATTGAGGAAACCTGCCATTGAGGCATGTATGTTCCAAGGTACCAATTAGTTTCTAAGTCTAATTCCTGGATAACGAGTTGAGGTCGACATGAAAAGATTCATCACAGGAGGGCCTTAACGTATCCCCCATCAATGACATGAAACAGGTAACAAGATTTGAGGTAGATCAGAGTAACAAGTGATTCAGGACTGACTCAGGGATGGATGACGTAATAGAAGGCTTAAGTACTGCAGAAATGGTCGATACAATAGAAGGATTTCTAGGTTGAATTTTCCTTTGAACATATTGATGACATGAAAACTGTCTTGGAAAAACTGACTCAACAATAGGGATCACACACCAGATTGTAATCTTGTAAAGGGGTATGATCAAGAGACAAGTGGATTTTCCAACCTAGACACAAAGTGAGTGAAAGGGCATCATGTTCAAAAGTGACTCTTCCATAGAATACAAGTTTAGATACATTTCTTTCCCAATTTTTTCCCCACCATTTATGACAAGTACCTCTTTATTTTTACACAAGCTTGAGGAGGATAACATATGCTTTTAAATGTAAGCTCATCCTTTAGATGAGTCCCTCAGATTATGTTTAACGAACCCTAAGAAGGAGTGGTTTGATCACATATGGGTCTTTCGATGTTTGTTTAATGAGTCCAAGGAAAGAAAAATCCAGGGTTTTTCATGTTTAGAGAGTTTGAAAAGCACTTAAAGAGAAATCTCTCAGTTCCTTTTTCATAAGTTAGTCTGAAGAGACTGAAAAAGAGATAAACTACCACTCAACATACATTTTCTTCAAAATCTTTTATGAGCATGAAAGGAACAAGTACTCTCGACAATATTTTCATGTTTAGAGAGTCTGAAAAGATCTTAAAGGGAACTCCAGGGAGTTCCTTTTTTGTATAACCTTTACGAGTCTGAAAAAGTGATAAAAGTATACTCAGTTACATTATCATTGATAAACAAGCACGAGAAAGAACAAATTCTAACATCGGGATTGTTTTCATTTTTTCACAATCTTTAAAACAAAACAAAACTATGCTTGGGATAGATTTTATCTTTACACAAGCTTAAAACTAAACAAAACTATGCTTGGTCCTAGTTTCATTTTTACACAAGCTCGAACCAGAGGAAACTATGCTTGAGGTAGGTGGTTTCATTTTTACACAAGCTTGAACCAAAGTAAAAAATATGCTTGCGACTTCCCAATGCATACTCCAGGGATGGTTGGTACTTAGCCCCCATATTGAGAAGCTAGCGACTTAACTTCAGCATGAAGTCCAGAGGTTGAATCAACATTTCCCCCCAATCTTTGTTTCATCAAATGGAACAGGAGGATGAAATGAAGCTTCAAATACTAGACAAAGGACTCGTATCAAACAGAGAGGGGGAAAGAACTATTTCATTTTTTAACGAGCTTGCCACAGAGAAGAAAAAATATGCTTGAGAATCCAGGTTCAATCCCCATACCTCTGTTTCATTTTTTAATGATCTTGACACAGAAATGGGAAATATGCTCATAACCTTTGTTTCATTTTTTAACAAGCTTGAAATTAGAAAATCATGCTCAAGGCTAGTTTCTTGATCATGGCTTCCAAGAGGACAAAGCTCTGGAAGGACACCATGTCAATGGAAAAACTTGATCATGGCCTCAAAGAGATCTTCACTTGACGAAAGAAACACACTTTGGAAGGAACACATGTCGAGGGCCACGATAGGGGTAAGGAGGTCAGGCTCCAATAGCACTACCAAAGAGATCATCATGTCAACTACCGAATATAAGTCATAAGAGATTGATCTTACAATGAGAGGCTCATCTTAATCAGTAGTTGAAGGCATGGGAGATAGCGCCACATAATTGACCTGTGGAAGGGGTGATACCATATGCATATAATAACCATTTAAGGAGGTAATCCAGATAGGACCGATGAATCAAAGTTTATCTATAGTCACAATTCTTCCATCGTGAGGGAAATATATCACATAAAAAAGAGTGGACACAATAGCTTTCATAGCATAGACATAATCTCGCCCAAGGAGTAAAGAGAAATACAAGGGGTCATGGACTACCATAACGTCAATAAAGACAATTTTCCCACCCAAAGTTATAGGAAACTGAGGAAGGGTCCCTAAAGGCTGATTGGTTCTTCTGTTAAAAGCTAACAAATTCTGCATAACCAACGTAAGCTGAGGACAACCCAAATATTTCCAAGCAATAGAGGAAAAAGTAATAACGGATGCACCTTCATCTATCAACGTTTGATGAACATCCGGACCAAAATCCTGTACTGTAATCTAGAAAGGAATGTGAGAGGGAAGACGAGTTCCAGTTAGCACACCCCAATTAAAAAGGATGTCCTCATTACTTGGAGGAGGTTCCACCGGAGAAGGAGGAATTCCCCCCGGCATGGTAGATTTTGTATCAACGAGAAAAACATGGGTAGTATCGGGTTTACTCTCTAGCGGGAGAGTAGGATCGACTGATAATGACATCAAATCGACTACTTGAGTTTCATTATCCAAGGGGAGAATGGGGTCAACAGGTGGAAAGGGATCGACCGCTTGGGTTTCACTCTCTAAAGGGAGAGTGGGATCGACCGAGGATGGGATCATATTGATCACTTTGTCAAATATTTCAACCAAGGACATGACCATATTGACTACATGATCAACCAGACTGACAGATGAAGGGATTTGGATTGATCATTACATAAATTACAGGTGGGTCGAGGATAATCTTGCGATAAGAAGCCGGAAGTTGAGGTTGGGAAACCGTCAGGTCTTCTAGTAATTTTGAGGCTTCATCCATATGAGGGAAAAGGTGAGTTAGATGACTCCCTTTGCATAACATACACAGGAACTTGACTCTACTTATTTTCTTCCCAACTGTATTGTGACTATTTGACGGGAGTTCATCAACATGTTGTTCAGAGGCTGGCGACATGGGTTGGTGAGGATGCGTAGACCATGCTTCTATAACCTTGGATAGACCAGGCAATCTTTAAGAAGATGGCTACCCTTACAAATCCTGCAAGGGTACTTTGGCTTGTGAGGTGTTTGGGTGATCTTGGCATCATTAACACTCCAAGCATGATTAATAGTAACTGGTTTCTTTCCAACATGTCCGGAAGTGGTTGGAAGTTTGGACCCTTGTTTATTTTTCTTCTTATTATTATTCATTTTCTTCTTCTTCCTATCCACCGGGTTACTAGCTTCAAAGCTTTCACTCGGCAAAGAAGATGAAATGAAAGAAGACCTTGCAAGTGAAGAAAGTGAAGAAGGCGAAGCATCAACATGAGGTTTATGTTCCTGGGGGAAAGTGCTTACAACCGAAGCACTAGTTGCATTCGAGATTACCTGAGTGGAAAAAAACCATATTGGTAATCAAATTATGAGACCTGGAAGGCTCAAAGTAGAAATGTGGGGAGGACCAATGTTTCCGTAAGAAGGAAAAACAAAATATTCACTTGGGGTAGGGGTTCTTTCATTGGTCATTCTGGGAACTGACACCATTAAATAAAGATCCAACCTAAAGTATGCTAGGGAAAACAAACAACACACGCTTAAAATATAGTAAGAAAACAAGCAAACAAACCTTCTTACAATGAACACACTCTTTGGTGATGAAATCCAATGTCGCGGGAACAAAGTAAGAAGGGGATGAGATAGAGCGGGTGGAAAAGTTACGTTGACAACCTACTTAACGGACTTACACCTTGGTGCAAGCTCCCACACATAATCGTGGGTATACCCTCCAAGAATCCCGAGTGAGTTTGGCCAATGTCGATTCCAGGTACCATGAAGACTTGCCACTCCACAGTCACCTCTTGTAAAGACCCTAAAGACATAGGCCACTAAGGTTACCAATTACTATAGTGATTCTTGGGGAAACAATCGAAAGTTTGATCCACGTGCAAAGGCAAGGTATCTAGCCCGAAATCAACTCGAAAGGATTCCACTCATCATTGTGGGTATACCTTTCAAGCAACCCCCATAATGCATGCAATCTCTACACCAAGACCAACAAAGAAGGGTGAGTAACTCTGCCAGTCTAAATGCGACCTCAGGTTTGACCCTCGTGTGAGAAGGGCTTCCTAGGACAAAATGTAATAAGTGGATTTATCACTCCCTAACTCAAGATTCTATGTTTGTTTGCAGATTTGGAAATTTATTTGTCACACCTATTCCAAATCCCTACAACTAATCTAATGTAGGTTTGCTACCAGAAAATATAAAAATGTCTAATCAATTTTTATAAGTGCTTTATTTTTAAGGCTGTTGTTACTCAAAAGGAAAATGGCGTGGACAATATGGTGTTTTGACCGACTTGAAAGTTATGGAAAGAGATGAAGATGCAATCTTTCAATTTTGATGAAAGCTATGTTACAAGAAGGAGAAAACATTTTAACTCCCAAATCCACAATGTCCCAAAATATATTAAACTCATCAATATCAATATCCTCAAGAATGTAAGACCAAAAATCATGCAATTTCACTACTTCAAATGAAAGGATTCCCCCGATCTAATGAAAAGAAAGAAATAATATTTTTTTTTCAAAGATAGGTAAAATAAATAGCAAATTACTTCAAAACAAAAACAACCCAAACAAAGTTTAACTTTGAACACAAGTTATTCAGAAAAAATAAGTGTTATTTTCACTAAACAATTCTAAATAAAAACAAGGCTTGGTAACTGAAAGACACTCAAAGAAAGAGACCAAATCTTTCAAAAGAAAACAAAGCGAATATGGCTAAAAACAACTAAAAATTTTTGTCAATAAGACTGTAAACAATCAAATATAAGTTCCAAAAGTTCATCCTAGGTGATACAAGAAAAACTGGGTGACAGAAGACAAAAGGACTTAATCCAAAAAATTCTATAGGAGACGTCGCAACCTAACAATAAGGTACAGTGCAATGATTTGAGGTTTATGTAGGCTAGATATGGGTAGGGTGTGGAGATATTGCACTGGTATAAATAGTCAAGGTGAAACGATCTAAGGTTTCTGCAGGCTGCATATGGGATATAGTGCAGAAATGCTTGTAAAAAAAGGGAAATTGGAAAAAGGGGAAATTGTCTAGAAGAAATTTCAGATCCAGAGAGGCTGGGTGGATCCCCCACAGATTTAGAAAACATAACCCAAGAAATCAAAGCAATAAAGAAAGACAAACTAGGAAAACAATTTGTTCCCCAGTGGAGTCGCCAATTTTGTTATCGGGCTAATTGTTAAGTGCAGACACTAGGGATTATTTTAGGGGCTAAATTTCGCTCATGGGCTAATTTTCCATGGTTTTTCCAAAAACGAGATTCTCTATTTTAAAAATGATTCGCCCAAATTATATAGGATAAAATTATTTTACCTTAAAAATCGCCAAAATTTTATAAAACTATATAAAATCCTTATAAATTTGAATATTTTTACAAAAATATCGCCAATCATTTATAGTTGGTATATGAAGGATTAGTAATATTCACCAAGGTTTCTACATTTTAAAATAAATTTCCATCCTTAAAATCATCCCTGGCGGACACAAATCAATCCCTCTAGATCCACCTAGATCTAGAACAAAACAAGACAGGACATGACGCTTTCTCTAAGCTCTAATCATCGAATATACTATCAAACAATGGATGAATGGCATACCTTTTAATATCGCTTCCTTATATCTTTGTTTGCCTCACTCCACTCCAGTGCTCTTTTGATATTGGATCTGCAATAACACAAACCAACCAAAGTGAAAGAAACAATAGTATACTTCAATGAAAGATTATACATGTGATCAAGGAGTCATGTAATAAAATGAGAATGATTTTATGAGGAAGAAACATGCCACTGTATTATATAATGTGGAAGAAAGATACAACCAAATGCTTTGATGTTGTCAGGTTCCTTCCAATAGTTCCTTGCTTCCCACACACTTCTAATTCATGAATTATAAGACTATAGATATTATAGCTACTCACAATCCATCTTGACAAAGCAAAGCTCAAAGCCAACATATAAGCTGAAAAAAATCCAGGCTACCAAACTCAATAACAAGACAATCTAACCTTCTCCATGAGAGCTCCTCTCCTTTTATAGGATGAAGAGGATAATGTGAGGAGGTTAGGATGATCCCACTAAATTATAAAAGCGAGTAATATCCAAACCATTCGGAGGCCACCTCATCATAGAAGCTTCTCCTTCTACAAGCATCGAGAAGACACTTGTTTTTCCCGCACCCTATCTATAGTGCAACCTGCAGAAACTCCACAACCTAGATTTAGTACAACCTGTGGAAATTAGGCATTTCCACACCTTGTGTATAGAGAATCCTATGGAAATCCTCTTTAATAGGGTTTTTACAAAGGAAAATACAACTTCTTTTCTAAGGAAAATTTCTTCTCCCTTCTTTCTTCAGGAATTCAGGCCACTAATCCTTCTAAAGACAAAGAATATGTTTACATCATTAACAGTCATAAGGGTGACTAAAATAATGTCCAATTTTGTTATCAGGATAATTGTTTAGTGTGGACACAAATCGATATCCCTAGATCCACCTAGATCTAGAACAAAACAAGACAGTACATGGCGCTTTCTCTAAGCTCTAATCATCGAATTTACTATCAAACAAGGGATGAGTGACATACCTATGAATATCGCTTCCTTATATCATTGTTGTCCTCTCTCCACTCCAGTTCTCTTGTGATATTGGATCTACAATAACCCAAACCAACCAAAGTGAAAGAAACAATAGTGTACTTCAATGAAAGCTTATACATGTGATCAAAGAGTCATGTAATAAAATGAGAATGATTTTATGAGGAAGAAACATGCCATTGTATTATATAATGTGGAAGAAAAATACAACTAGATGCCTTGATGTTGTCAGGTTCCTTCCATCAGTTCCTTGCTTCCCACACACTTCTAATTCATGGATTCTGAGACTACAGATCTGATAGCTACTCACAATCTATCTTGACAAAGCAAAGCTCAAAGCCAACATACAAGCTCCAAAAACTCCAAGCTACCAAACTCAATAACAAGCCAATCTAACCTTCTCCATGAGAGATCCTCTCCTTATATAAGCTGAAGAGGATAAGGTGAGGAGGTTAGGATGATCCCACTAAATCATGAAAGAGAGTAAGATCCAAACCGTTCATAAGCCACCTCACCATAGAATCTTCTCCTTCTATAAGCATCGAGAAGATGCTCGTTTTTCCCATATACAGGAATTTACACACCCTAGATATAGTGCAACCTGCAGAAACTCTACAACCTAAATTTAGTACAGCCAACGGAAATCAGGAATTTCCCTGATTTCCGCATCCTATTTATAGATCAGCCTGTGAAAATCCTCTTTAATAGGGTTTTTACAAAGGAAAATACAACTTCTTCTCCCAGGAAAAGTTCTTCTCCCTTCTTTCTTCAGGAATTCAGGCCACTAATCCTTCTAAAGACAAAGGACATGCTTACATCATTAACGGTCATAAGGGTGAAGAAAATAATGTGTAACACTGAGGCACTTTGAATTCTCTCGTAGATACAATCACTCTATTCTAGCAGTTACAGAGAGAACCGTTGTGCGCTCATACCTTCCTGAGAAAACTTCACAGTGGGTGCTATCTTTTCTGGTTAAGCCTGTTCCTTTCACATGACCATGAGTTGTGATCATACGCCTATCCAAAAGGAGCTTTACATTCTTGGTATAGTGAGTGCTAGCTCCCTTTTTTATTCGATATGACCTTGGGTGATGAGCTTCAAGTGACCATGTGATTGTGGGTGCATCCATAGGCGGTTTGAGGGAAACCTACTTTTCGCCTCGCAATTCACTATAGATCTCCATGTATTCCTTTGGCGATACCATGGTTTTGATTGTGGTCCGCTTATGAAAAATTAAGACCCAAGTATGTTCTGGCCTCACATTCAAGCATGATCGTCGATATTGCGGTCTCTGACAGATTCCTTTGATCAACGGATTCAAGCAATCATCCTTTCTCGCATTCTTTCCTCCATCCATGCGTGATCCTTAGTCTTAACTACCAAGTGACAAGTGGCCCTCCAAACTGACTGACCAGATCAATTTTTCCTTTCGGGCTTCTAAAGTCTCGATTCTCATACTCCTCTTTCTCTGCGGTGCTTCCACTTGAAATTCACAATATATCGACACGTGATATTCTCAAATCTGATGATCACAATCCCTTTTGGTATTCGGGGTTCGTGAGTCTCGACTCTCAACTTTCTTGGAGTGTTCCAATCCGGAGAACACAATTTGTTGACGTGTGTCCTCCTACATATCGATGCTCCAGATCTCCTTCGGGTCTACGAACATTAGAGATTTTAACTTACGCTATCCTTCCACTAGAGTAGATCAACGGATGAGAATTCTCCCAAAGTGATCTTTCTGATCGGACGTCTCGTGTCCACTTTGGGACTTCGACATTCGGGACTTTGGAGATTTTTTCATTTTCTAGTGGTGAAACTCCTGAATTAATTCTTTTGGAGTGACGTAACTTATTGATGTTATATGTTGACATGGCATGAGCCAGTTTTCTCTTGATGCATGTCATCATATGATTATGCCATGTGTACATTCTGACGTGGTCTTCTGATGTGATTTTCCATATGTCTTTCCTGACATGGTATGTTGACGTAGATATTCTGACGTGGTATGCCACATTTCCTTGCTAACATGGTCTGCTGACGTAGATCTCCCTGATCTAACGGTCATCGTATGTTACCCAGATCCAACGGTCCTTATTCATTTCGAGTTTTTGGGCTTCAGGTTTTTCAAATCTCAAAATTTTCGAAGCATAGCCTCCTTGCATATTTATATCCGAAGTGAATGTTGTTCGTCGATCATGATCCTAGATCAATGGATCAATCTCTCTGTGATGTATATTTTCTAGCTTATCCTTTCCTTCGACTTAGAATGATCCAATGGCTAATGAAAATTCACATTTTGGGAATTTCAAATATCAATCTTTCCAAAGTGTAACCTCCTTGCATCTTTATATCCGAAGTGAACCTTGTTCGTTGATCAAGATCTTAGATTTATGGATCAATATTTCTGTGATGCAACTCTTCTGTCTTATCCTATCCTTTCATTTAGAATGATCTAACGGCTGACAAGAATTCGGATAATAGAATTCTCAACCCTTTTATCTTATCCTGTCCTTCCACTTAGAATGGTCCAATGGTCATGAAGACACTCGAAGCAGATCAACGGTCGATGATGATTGCGGAACCACAACTTGTGAGTGATTTAACTCGACACCCAAACTCCACAATTTGAAGTTGTGCGTTGTTGGTGAGTCAACAACAATCGTCAATCTTCGAAGCTATAAGATCGGACAGTCTTGATTAATTGCGGGATTGGAACCAGCGCGATATTTAATTATCCTTTCAATCTCTGCAATCTATCCCTGCCATTGATCTGGTGATTGCACATCCAACGGTCACAACCCTCCAATGGTACTCAACCCCACGGTCACTCATATGACCGACGTCTGTTATATGAGATGATCAACACCGCCAATTTCTTGATCAAACGACTATTGAGGCTTCTCACCTTTTCCTGTGCATTGGTCGACTTCTAAAAATTTCCATCGATCCCAATGACACTTCTGCAATGCTCTCTTCCTTTTGACCTTTGATCTTCATTCTCTTTTGTACAACATTTTCCCTTTTGAGCTTTGATCTCTATTTTCCATCGCCGTTGTTGTTCTTTCCATCAATGACAAGCACACTCTTCCTGTCGAATATGCCAACAACAAGAGTTCTTGGAAATGGGATACGTCCGACCTATCTCTAATCCATTTACTTTCTCAGTAGTATTGGTGAAAAATAAGGATGGAACATGGAGAATGTGCATTGATTATATGGATCTAAACAAGAAGACTATTAAGAATAGGTATATGATACCAAGGATTGGTGAACTGATATATGAGCTACATGGGGTGGTATATTTTTTGAAGATTGACCTTCGATCAAGGTACCACCAGATCGGGGTGAGAGAGGAGGATGTCCATCCATAAAACAACATTAATATGTCACTATGGCCATTATGATTTTGTAGTCATGCCCTTTGGGTTGACTAATGAACTAGCTACCTTCCAGTCATGTATGAACCATATCTTCAACGAACAACTAAGAAGGTTCCTACTATTGTTCTTTGATGATATTTTGATCTAGAGTAAGACTTGGAGGGAACATTTGGGGCATGTGGATGATATTATCACCATTATGGAGTATTCATTTTTTTCCAAGGAGGAAAAATGAGAATTTGGATTGACAAATATCCTCTATTTGGGGCATGTGATCGGTGTTGAGGGAGTGAAGGTGCATCAAGAAAATATCCAGGCAATCATAGATTGGCCTGCTACCAGGTGAATCACATAGTTGCGAGGATTCTTCAGGATATGTAACTATTACAGATGATTTGTGAACGTTTTTTCAAAAATTGGAGCACCACTAATGGACCTCATCGAAAAGGGAGCATTCAGGTGGACAGAGGAAGTACATGAAGCATTTGACAAAATGAAGAAGGTCATGAACACTTCCCCAATATTTTCACTTCCAGATTTCTCTCATCCATTTGTATTGGAGTGTGATGCATCCATAGAAGGAAAAAGATCAGTACTAATGCAAAACTGCCTTCCCATAGCTTTTGAGAGCATGAAGTTGAGGGATCCATAAAGTCTCTACTCCATATATGAGAAGGAGATGTTGTCCATTATGCATGCATTGGAAAAATTTCAACAATACTTGGTGGGAGGACGCTTTGTGGTGAGGACCAACCACAACAACTTGAAGTATTGTTTGAAGCAGAAGGACTTGATCGCGAGTGCGATAGCGGGAAAATGCCACTATGGACTACACTAGGTTTCAACATGTAGGCATATCACAATTGTCTAAAAGTATCCTACTTTTCTAACTACCCCGAACATACCCCAGATTCATACATGAAAGACAAAGTAAGAGAGATCAGGTATCTATACCTTTTACTCTGTGCTTGGTGTCGATCCTCTCACTCTTCATAGCTCCGCTGACTGCAAGCCTCCTCCCAAGGTTGACCTCCATTCACAAACAGATAAACATGAAACTACAAACATGCATCACATATATAAATCATGGGTTAGATGTTAGAATAAAACATAAATCAAATGTAGATATTTGACACATCATATTTCAGGACAGGAAAAGTATTTCTTTTGTTGATATCACAATGTTTATTTACAACAAGGTCGGTTGCTGCTCCAAACAATTGGTCTAGGATCCTCTTCACCAAGCTCCAAGTGCACCTCCGCATACCTTTCTCCTCTCAACCTTATCTTTGGGAAATGGAATGGGCTTATGATGGAGAAAAAAGGGAAAAATGGGAAATGTTGATGCAATTCTCTCAACAAGGTTGCAAATGCTTAGGGCAAGGAGGGGATGTGAAATGAGAAAAGTTTCATTGTTCTTATGCTTGGATTTGGAATGAGACCCAAACACCTCCTTTTATATGACAAAAGGATGGTTATTCGGTTGGGTGATGGGCTATAGGCGGTGGATGAGTTGGGAAACTACCCAATAACTCGTAATCTCAACAAATTCCTTGCAACTTTTTAATTTTTGCAAATTTTGTGTGTATACATGGGTTGTAATGGTGTAGCTAGAGTACGTACATGATATGTAATGGTGCAACAAGCGTGTGTACATGGGTATTAATGGTGCAGGGTGCACATCTTCAAAAATAGTGTTTTTAAGAAGAGTTGCTCAGTGATGGCTTGGCAAAAATAACAAGTAAGAGGGCCAAATGCCAAGTATGCATGTATGGTGCAATCTGGGGTTATAATAGATGAACCCTAATGTGTGAGGTCATAATAGCATCTGATGGTCGAAATACATTACAAAATATTCACCAATGTACAAAGCGAGTGATCCCGGGACCAGAGTTTGGGAGGCCCCATTTGCAAAAATAACAATTGTCTCTCTGAGGCAGGCATAC
Organism: Picea sitchensis; assembly: GCA_010110895.2. NCBI lineage: Eukaryota > Viridiplantae > Streptophyta > Pinopsida > Pinales > Pinaceae > Picea > Picea sitchensis. The sequence goes on along the minus strand of SNQJ01S0018090.1, from coordinate 1,002 downwards.
CCATGCTTGGGATGAAATAAATCATTTTTTCCAATCAAATAAACTACATATACATGTTATATAACTATATAAAGTGTAGTTGTGAGTAATACACAGTGGATCTACATCTCAAAATCAAAGATATACATGTATAGTATCCATCTTCAAGAAGCCAACGATGCCAGATGGTTGGAGATGAGGCCTTCAAAGCTTGAGAAACAACTTCAAGATATTCAAAACTTGGGTAGGAGTGCAATTTGAGTGTATGACTTCACTACCTAGAGGTCTTCAACAACTCGTCGGGAATAGAAAAGAGGATCTCAGTGATCAGGAAGAGAACTTCATTGATTTCAAACAAAGACTTGATTGGACTTTTGTTAAAAACGAAATACCAATATAGCATAGAAAAACCTCAGAATAAGTACTCAACGCCTTGAAAAAGAGATAATTTCATATAATAAGCCTCTTCGAGGGGGAAACCTCCTTTTATCCCACATAAATGTTCAAGTACAAGATGTTTCCAAATGAAAATGTCTCCTTGGTATATATAAGAGACTAGGAGGTATAATTACAACTAATGGAATAAAGCCAACATAAATAAAATAAAATTACTAATGTAATATGCCCCAATTAAGGGGTAATGAGCCAATATTAGGGCTTAACATGTCCCTCCCCTTGAGACAAGTGTTGTCTGCAATGCTTGAGTAACTCTGGATGCTTTTGCATAAAAGACTCATCTTCCCAAGTGGAATCTCCAACCGGTAGTTTCCTCCATTTAATGAGATACTCTGAAATGGATCTATTCCTCAGTTGGAAAATTCTTGACTCAGTGATGGCTTCAGGATCCAATATGATTTTTCCTTCCTCATCAAGTTCTGGAAATATAGTTGGAACTGGGATCCTATTGCCTATAAAATTCTTTAAGCATGAAACATGGAAAACTGGGTGTACTCGTGAAGATGCAGGCAACTCCAATGTGTATTCCATAGTACCAATCTTTTGAAACACCTTATAAGGGCCATA